>SKCR01052009.1:0-39535 GCA_019454045.1 Zanthoxylum bungeanum | reverse complement strand
CTACGGCTAGGGATATTTAATGATTAATCCTTCGTGGACTGATACTTTCTCATATCATCTCAATCCAGGAACTAATCATAGGGACCTCTCTTCATTTATATATCTAAGGTGATCTAATCACAAATGATGAGAGTGTAATTTCCTTGTTACATAGTTAATTTTGCTACAGCAACACAATGTTCTGTGCAAATAGTGACGCTATGGGTCATATTATCCAACACCTTATTCTAAATAAGTTCTTGCAGTTTTAATGCGTATCCGTTGAAGGAAATGGTAGCTCAGAGCGACTCATGATCAACCTTATCATGTCCAACAAAATTTGGTTTCTCAGTTCGGACACACCGTCAAACTTACGTGTTCCGGGAGTAGTCCTCATTTGAAAGAATATTGTACTCTTTCAAGTATTGAGAAACTTATTGCCTAAGTATTTTCATCATGATTTAACCATGACGATTTAATACTTTAGCCGATCTCTTTTTTTATTTCGTGTCGAAACTGTAAAAGTTTAAGATTTGTGTTTCAAAAGAAACACATAACCATAACGCGATGCCACATCCGTAAACGTCCTGAACTATTTTTTATCCACCTCTAGCCTAGCTAGATATGGGCCAACTTGCTTCACTATGAACTAGTGCTAACAGATCGGTGGAATTTTTCACTTTTACCAAGTAAAGGTGTTTTAGGCACTTTGCCCAATAAACTAGATTCGTAGACATTATTTGAATGGAATCAAATCTGTCATAGTATCCACTCTTCAAAAGTGTGGATATACGAGTCTTGTTTAATTGTGTCCCAGATAACAATGCCACATTTAAGTTTTAACTGATTAACTCAATTTGAGCTATTTGTTTGTCATGTTATACATTTGAGATCTTATTTATATTCAAAATATAATACTGTTATTCACATATAATGTGTTTATCTCAATATCATCTTTATAAAATAAAACACTTTAAGTAAGTTATCATTACATGAATATTCCAAATATCATGTTCTACTATTGCTTAACTACGGGCTTAGGCTTAAGATGTTATTTTATCAAATAAAGTAACTTCTTAGTATTCAGGACTATCCTGAAATATTATTCCCAATATGAAAATTAAAGCTGTTTAAATACATTTTCACCCAGGATTATGTTTTAAACACTAATCTTTCAATTATCTTGATTCTAATAGTCCAACTATTTAATCAACGATTTTAGGTACTATTTATTATAAAGATTACTATAGTCCAACTATATAATCAACTATAATTTAAATTAATTCAATTTAATTATATTGATTACTATAATCCAATTATAAAATCAACTATAATTAAATTTGTTAATTCAAATATATTGATTACTATAATCTAATTATATAATCAACTATAAATGAAATAGTTTGAATACAATCCAACTGTTTAATTAAAACAACAATTAAATATTAGTCCAACTAATAAATATTTTATATGACGAAAATTTTTAATGAGCGCGTATGGCAAGTAACTAAACGAATATTGCAAATTTAAAACTTGCCTCCCACTATTTTTCGGCGAGCCTCTAACCCTCTGTGGAGTACTCGGGAAACCTTGTTTCCTAGTGGGCTAGGATCTCGTTAAATAACACACAATCTTGACTTTGGCCAACAAATCGTATGATAATTAACTAGGTAGATCTCTAAGATCAATTGGATCCCATACAATTCCTAGATCCATTAGGTGGACATCCAAGTCCGAAACAATTATATCCTATATATGCCAATATATCCAATATATTGCCTAACCTTTTTCCTCTGAATCAACTAAGCCTTGGCTTTGGCACAACAAACTTAGTGATCCCAGTTAAGCGAAACCCATTGACCTTGGAAAGCTTTGTAATCAATGTCGATGGACAAGAAGTGATCTTGACTTTGGCCAACAAATCAAAAATTGGACAAGACACCAATATGGAACAAAGCCTTCATGATTCAAACACATCCTCGATGGACAAAGGCCTTGACTTTGGCCAACAAACCAATGCTACTCTTAGATCTTGAGTAAGAATAACTCAATGGAAGGAAAAACGCTTAATATAATTTGAGGATTTTTCGCGTGCAAATTGGCAACCAATTTATTCACACAAGCATGTTATCAATCAATCTAATCCAATTAAATAATCTGATAATTAATGACCATCCAATGTTCAAACAACCATTTGATTTTGCGCGAGTCCAACTCGTTTTGCGAATAAGTACTTAAAGTACGAATTCTTGAATTAAATTAAACTACAACATTAAATCTCATTTAATATGTATCTAATACTAATTCACTATTTAATTCCAAATTAAATATCACACTTTATTAACGAACCTTTACGACTTAGATTATATATCTAACCGTTACGGGTCTCAAAGCCCGATTAACATCCAATGTTAATTTAATTTAAAGTCCAATGGGCTTTTAATTAATTCTAAAGCATGGACATTTGGTCAATATGGGTCAAACCCAAATACCAAAGCCCATTTAAGGAATCACCCTTATTTGCCAAGAAACCAATTTAGGCCCATTAGGCCCAATTAAAAGTATTAAGGTACATTAGTCATAATTGGACTTTATGGATATGATTTTGGGCCCAATTGGATCCAACCAATTTGCCTAAAACCCATCTTGGTACAAACAAGCCCAATAAGCCCAATTACAACTTCTAAAGCCCAATTTCCAAAATAGGCCCAATTAATTAAATTACCAAATTCCAAATTTTATAACTTAATTAACTTAAGTTTATAGCCATAATTAATCACCCAAATTAATATTTCCAAAACACAAATTTGTACAATTAATTATGCTTATTAACATCAAAACATGTCCAACACATTTTAATCAAAAATAAAACCCATTTCATGCTTATGTAGCTCTCGGCAATGGGGATAATTTTAAATCAATTTTGATTTCAATCAAATTAAACCACAAATTAATATATCCCATGAATTTCAAACATATCCAATTGTCCAAAATCAAAAATCACCAAGAACCACAATTAGGGTACCATTCGGCCAAGCCTCATAAATTGGGGAAAAATTGATCCAATCAAAATTTATGAAAATGATCATGCACAACTTCAATTAAACGTCATTTAAGCATACTCAATCAAACAATTTCATCAAATCATGCTCAAATTGATTTTACCCAATTTTAACCCTAAAAAGTTTCATGCTCAATAATGGCTCAAGATACCATTGTTGGGTTTCTACGGTCTCGAGGATCGATTAAAGCAATGAAACATACATGCGAATACATCAAAGAAGTTGCGGAATACTTACATAGATCGGTTGAGGTGATGCGAGGAATAACAAAACTTCAAGCTTTTCTCCTCCAAAGCTCGGCAATGACAGTTTTGGGCTCCATAAGATTCAGCCATCCTCAAGCTTCAAGCTCTAAGCTTTCGAATGGTGATTCCAAGCTCACAAGTTTGGTTCCCTATCACCTTCGTAAGACTCCGGAAGTGTGCTAGCACTTGGTAGTTTTTGCCTCAAAAATCACCTATTGCTTCTTCATCAAACTCACGGTGAAACCAGTGAAAATAGAAGAAAAAGACCGTTGGCCGAGAGAGAGGAAGAGTGAATTGAGAGAGAGAGTTGGTTTGTGTATCTAATACACTTTTATCAAATCCAAAATTGTAAAAACCTTTTCCAAAAAGTCAAACACAATTTTGGAGCCAAAAGCAAATTAATGCTTTCCAACCACTTCCATCAATCAATCAAGTGAAAAATTGTCACATCACTCAAAGTGACATGTGATTTGACTCTTGATGTGACTAATGATTTGACGCTTGATGTGACTTGTGGGCCGCACTTAAATTCGCAATGCGAGTACGCCCGCAAACACTCCCGGGCTCGGGTTCGCTAATTCCAATTAACGAATTTTCCGTTGCGATGTAACTAAATCTAATTTAATTAAATAACTTTTCCTAGCAAAATTACTATTCACATCGCTAACAAATTAATTCTAAATTAACTCGTTTGCCCGAATTAAAATCTAATTTCAATTCCGCGTCGAAATCCAATTTCGTATAATATATCGAATATATTATTTTATCGATTAACTCCAAATTAATCGTTTTCTCTCTTTAATTAATATTTTATCCCATATAAAATATCTCCGTAATAATCCCAGATTAATTTTCTCTCTCATCAATAATTAATCCCAGATTAATAAAGTGTGAGTCATACGTCATCGTTGAATCTTCGGGAAGCGACCCATAAGATCCCTGGATATGTTGGCAGTAAATCTGGTCGTCGGACTATCCGAACACGTAATTACCTAGTACTACATTTGTACCGATTTACAATACAAGGTTGGCTTCTAGCAAAGCGCCATGCCTACCCAATTCTCCAGAAATATCCTTACAGGAATATGTGATCTATATCAAGCGTAGTATACGCAGTATACGTAGTATTGCGTATTTCTATCCAGTATCAGATGTCACGTGCAAGGCCAGGGGCTGGAAATGTGTCTGCCCCATACGAAGCACATATCGGATCTATGGCAACTAGTCTCTAGAATCGGCTAAACATGACCTAGTCATAATATCCCGATAGCTGCAGCATATAAGAGAACGAGTTACGTATCATACGTGATCATCATCTTCACTATTACTGGAGTGATACTTCCACCTTGACATCACACCAATACATTACGATTCTCAATATACCCAGAAGAGGCGTACACAGAACCTGTTAAAGCCCTGGACGACCAAAACCAAAGTACATTGATTGTCGCAAGTATTAGCGGTGCAAGTCTCAGGTTAAGACCAAATACACCTACCATGATTCGGACTTCCATAGACACATAGTAATACTACCAATGGAATTCTGAGGGGTCTATCCAGAGCGAAGCTATTTTCCGTACCATCGGTAAAAAACAACCTCCTACTACACTTGCATGAGTATCCTATACCCAAATATATGATAACTATGACGTTATGCCCTCACAACGCGCACAAGTGTAATACTAGTCTATTCCGCATTATCGATGTCCAATCTCGATAATACTACGACTAGGGATATTTAATGATTAAATTCGTGGATTGATACTGTCTCATATCTTATCAATCCGGAACTAATCATATGGGCCTTCTATCATTTATACATCTGGTGATCTAATCAAAAATGATAAAAGAGCAATTTCCTTTGTCACATAGTTAATTTGTACAACAACACCATGATCTGTACAAATAGTGACGCTATGGGTCATAACTGTCCAACAATCTCCCACTTGGCCTATAGCCAGTCACTCAAGTGTCCTACACCCGAACTATGTATGGTTCGCTCAAATTAATGAGAAAAGACTTTCGTTAGTGGATTTGCATGATTATTATTTGATGCGATTTATTCGATCATCACATCGCCACGATGTATGATCCGAACGAATCAGATGAATAGTCGAAGTATATATCTGGATCGTTGATGAGACCATTAATTCTTTAGCCTGCGTTGTAGCCTAGATCAGCCGCTAACAGAATTATATCTAATCTAATTAGATTTTATTATCAATCCAGAAGGCTTCTGTTGCTACCTCAGCTGCAGCAATAATCCACTATTGTTGTTTATTCGGTAACAGTATCTTGCTCGGAAGATTTCCAGCTCACTGTTCCGTTATTCAAACTTTATAATACTGTTGCGACTAATAGTCGGTTATTTATCGGTTTGCAAACTTGCAGCAGTGATCTCGGTCACTTCAAGTTATCCTTCTCCATAGTATAAGACATCATCCTTAGATCTCTAAGATGCTAAAGGATGTTCTTAATATCAATCCAATGACTATCACTTGGATTGCCCCGATTGTGACTCTATATGCTCAAAGTGTATGAGACACCGGGTCGCGTACATTTATTTCAATGTATGAGTTCTCAGAGAGTATCAACAACTTTAAATCTATCCCAGTAGATCTTTATTCCTAGAATAAAGGCTGTTCTCTCCCAAGAATTCTACGGAGAATTTTCATGAAAGCAAGCTTTCACCGATTGTATTTATGGGAATATCATTTCCAAGAAATGATATGTCATTATTACTTAGGACTTTCACTGTCAGTGCGCTCCCACTAACCTTCTTATATACACAAGAATCATTTCCGTTTTGAATTAAATCATACACCATTATGATTACATCAAAACAATAATTCCAAGAACTCTATGCTTGCTTTAATCCATCCATGGATCGAATAACCCGCAAACCTTGTTTTTTAGTTTTGGTATGACAAAACCGTAAGGATGTTGTAAACATCCTCCTAAAGGTTTCCATTAAGGAAAGCGGTTTTGACGTTCAGCTGTCATATTTCATAAATGAAACATGCAGCTTCAGCAAGCATTATCCAAATGGATTTACCGTGGAAACAGGTAAAAGGTTTCGTCGTAATCGACACAATGTTGATAACGATACCTTTTCGCTATAAGCCTAGCTTAGTACGTTGGTATGTTGCCTTCCATGTATGTCTTCCTTGAATACTAATATAGTACCAATAGGCACAATGCCTTTCGGTACATCAACTAGTATCCAAACTTAGTTGATTTACATGGAATCCATTTCGGAAATCATGGCACTTTGGCATAATAGGGAGTCGATACCTTGTATCACTTCCTAATATGTAGTCAGTTCGTATTCCTCAATAAGATTGACATCTTTATGAGGTGAGATCAGAAACCCATACCTCAGGCTATTTTCTGACTCTATCCGACTTACGCGGATCTTGTGTATTCGAATATTATTGGTATAGTTTCATCCTTGATGAACTATTTATGTTCCATTAAGGAATCGGTGCCGGGAAAAGTATTACTCATATTTTCATCGAGTTTTACTTTCCTCCCACTTACCACTGCATTTAGGTATTCCTCTTAGGAAAACCGCATGGTGAGCAACAATTAAATTGTTCTCTTATGAGTTGTATAAGTACTATATTTGGTATCCCTAGGATAACCTACAATTAGGCACTTATCCAATTTGGGTTCTAGTTGGTATCATCCAAACATATGCCTAGCAGACCCAAATCTTCAGGAATGAGAAAACCCAGTTTCTTTCATGTTCATATCTAATATGAAGTCTGTCTAACAAATTTTCATGGAACCTTATTCTAAATAAGTTCTTGCACTTTTAATGCATATCCGTTGAAGGAAATGGTAGCTCAGAGCGACTCATGATCAACCTTATCATGTCCAACAAAATTCGGTTTCTCCGTTCAGACACACCGTCAAACTGACGTGTTCCGGGAGTAGTCCTCATTTGAAAGAATATTTTACTCTTTCAAGTATTGAGAAACTTATTGCTTAAGTATTTTCATCATGATCTAACCATGACGATTTAATACTTTAGTCGTTCTGTTTGTTTATTTCGTGTCGAATCTGTAAAAGTTTCAAATTTGTGTTTCAAAAGAAACACATAACCATAACGCGATGCCACATCCGTAAAGGTCACGAAACATTTTTTATCCACCTCTAGCCTTGCTAGATATGGGCCCAGTTGCTTCACTATGAACTAGGGCTAACAGATCGGTGGCATTTTTCACTTTTACCAAGTAAAGGCGTTTTAGGTATTTTGCCCAATAAACTAGATTCGTAGACATTATTTGAATGGAATCAAATCCGTCCTAGTATCCACTCTTCAAATAGTGGATATACGAGTCTTGTTTAATTGTGTCCCAGACAACAATGCAACATTTAAGTTTTAACTGATTAACTCAGTTTGAGCTATTTGTTTGTCATGTTATATGTTTCAGATCTTATTTATATTCAAAATATAAATACTGTTATTCACATCTAATGTGTTTATCTCAATATCATGTTTATAAAATAAAACACTTTAGTGTTCTAGAATATAAAGGTATATCCGCAACGGATTATACTCTGATATAGAGATAATGTTCCTAGTCAAACTAGTTACATTGTAACAGTTTCCTAATTTAAGTACATACCCGAAGGGTTGTTCCTAAACTTAGGTATCTACGGTTATTAAAACAGCGACTGTCGTCCTGTTTTTAATTCGCAGATGAATCTCTACTGAAGTCAGTATCCTGCTCTCAGCAGATTCTGCATATCAGCTCATATTTATGTACCACACTCAGTATCTAAAATCCAATTTTAATAGTAGCAGTGAACATATTTTTGACAAACATATTTGAAGCCGGAGCCTTGCCCCTTCTTCAATTCCTTCATGTGTGCCTTGTCCATACGGCAGTCACGATTCTGTGTCCCCGTTTGCCACAATTTAGGCAGACATTTTGGGATATGTCATTTTTCTTCCCAGAAGATTATAATGATTTTGCCTTTGCCTTTTTCCACACTCCAGAAGCCTTTGGCCAAGCCTTGGCTATCTAGAATATCGAAGTAAGATGCGCCTTGCGTTTCTTGCCTTATTGCATATTTTGGCTTTATCTCCTTGAGAATAGCCATTAACTCTCCTAGAGTTTAGTACTACAATTTAGAGTACTTCTAAGATCTAAAATCAGATCTATGAAGATCCTTCAATTTCATTAGCATACTTTAAGGATCTAATCCTTAGTTTTGATTAAGAAATTAAGGAGTCTATTTAGCAAGCTTAATGGATCAAGCACTAAAGTTATCATTACATGAATATTCCAAATATCATGTTCTACTATATGCTTAACTACGGGCTTAGGCTTAAGATGTTATTTTATCAAATAAAGTAACTTCTTAGTTTTCAGGACTATCCTGAAATATTATTCCCAATATGAAAATTAAAGTTGTTTAAAACATTTTTCACCCAGGATTATGTTTTAAGCACTAATCTTTCAATTATCTTGATTCTAATAGTCCAACTATTTAATCAACGATTTTAGGTACTATTTATTATAATGATTACTATAGTCCAACTATATAATCAACTATAATTTAAATTAATTCAATTCAATTATATTGATTACTATAATCCAATTATAAAATCAACTATAATTAAATTGTTAATTCAATATATTGATTACTATAATCTAATTATATAATCAACTATAAATGAAATAGTTTGAATACAGTCCAACTGTTTAATTAAAACAACAATTAAATATTAGTCCAACTAATAAATATTTTATATGACCAAAAATTTGTAATGAGCGCGTATGGCAAGTAACTAAACGAATATTGCAAAGTTAAAACTTGCCTCCAACTATTTTTCGGCGAGCCTCTAACCCTCTGTGGAGTACTCGGGAAACCTTGTTTCCTAGTGGGCTAGGATCCCGTTAAATAACACACAATCTTGACTTTGGCCAACAAATCGTATGATAATTAACTAGGTAGATCTCTAAGATCAATTGGATCACATCCAATTCCTAGATCCAGTAGGTGGACATCAAAGTCCGAAACATATATCCTATATATGCCAATATATCCAGTATATTACCTAACCTTTTTCCTCTGAATCAACAAAGCCTTGGCTTTGGCACAATAAACTTAGTGATCCCAGTTAAGCGAAACCCATTGACCTTGGAAAGCTTCGCAATCAATGTCGAAGGACAAGAAGTGATCTTGACTTTGGCCAACAAATCACAACTTGGACAAGACACCAATATGGAGCAAAGCCTTCGTGATTCAAACACATCCTCGACGGACAAAGGCCTTGAATTTGGTCAACAAACCAATGCCAGTCTTAGATCTTGAGTAAGAATCACTCAATGGTAGGAAAAAGGCTTAATATGATTTGAGGGTTTTTCGCGTGCAAATTGGCAACCAATTTATTCACACAAGCATGTTATCAATCAATCTAATCCAATTGATTAATCTGATAATTAATGACCATCCAATGTTCAAACAACGATTTGATTTTTCGCGAGTCCAACTCGTTTTGCAAATAAGTAATCAAAGTATGAATTTTTGAATTAAATTAAACTACAACTTTAAATCCAATTTAATATGTATTTAATACTAATTCACTATTTAATTCCAAATTAAATATCACACTTTATTAACGAACCTTTACGACTTAGATTCTAAATCTAACCGTTACGGGTCTCATAACCCGATTAACATCCATGTTAATTTAATTTAAAGTCCAATGGTCTTTTAATTAATTTCTAAAGCATGGACTTTTGGTCAATATGGGTCAAACCCAAATACCAAAGCCCATTTAAGGAATCACCTTATTTGCCAAGAAACCAATTTAGGCCCATTAGGCCCAATTAAAGTATTAAGGTCCATTAGTCATAATTGGACTTTATGGATATGGTTTTGGGCCCAATTGGATCCAACCAATTTGCCTAAACCCATCTTGGTACAAACAAGCCCAATAAGCCCAATTACAACTTCTAAAGCCCAATTTCCAAAATAGGCCCAATTAATTAAATTACCAAATTCCAAATTTTATAACTTAATTAACTTAAGTGTATAGCCATAATTAATCACCCAAATAAATATTTCCAAAACACAAATTTGTACAATTAATTATGCTTATTAACATCAAAACATGTCCAACACATTTTAATCAAAAATAAAACCCATTTCATGCTTATGTAGCTCTCGGTAATGGGGATAATTTTAAATCAATTTTGATTTCAATCCAATTAAACCACAAATTAATATATCCCATGCATTTTAAACATATCCAATTGTCCAAAATCAAAAATCAAAAATCACCAAGAGCCACAATTAGGGTACCATTCTGCCAAGCCTCATAAATTGGGGAAAAATTGATCCAATTAAATTTTATGAAATTGATCATGCACACCTTCAATTAAACATCATTTAAGCATACTCAATCAAAAAATTTCATCAAATCATGCTCAAATTGATTTTACCCAATTTTAACCCTAAAAAGTTTCATGCTCAATATTGGCTCAAGATACCATTGTTGGGTTTCTACGGTCTCGAGGATCGATTAAAACAATGAACATACGTGCGAATACATCAAAGAAGTTGCGGAATACTTACATCGATCGGTTGAGGTGATGCAAGGAACAACAAACTTCAAGCTTTTCTCCTCCAAGGCTCGGAATACTTACCTTCGCAAGACTCCGGAAATGTGCTAGCACTTGGTAATTTTTGCCACAAAAATCACCTATTGCTTCTTCATCAAACTCATGGTGAAACCAGTGAAAAGAGAAGAAGAAAAAGGCCTTTGGCCGAGAGAGAGGAAGAGTGAATTGAGTGAGAGAGAGAGTGGTTTTGTGTATCTAATACACTTTTATTAAAATCAAAATTGTAAAAACCTTTTCCAAAATGTCAAACACAATTTTGGAGCCAAAAGCAATTAATGCTTTCCAACCACTTCCATCAATCAATCAAGTTAAAAATTATCACAACACTCAAAGTGACAAGTGATTTGACGCTTGATGTGACTAATGATTTGACGCTTGATGTGACTTGTGGGCCGCACTTAAATTCGCAATGCGAGTGCGCCCGCAAACACTCCCGCACTCGGGTTCGCTAATTTCAAATTAAAGAATTTTCCGTTGCGACGTAATTAAATCTAATTTAATTAAATAACTTTGCCTAGCAAAATTACTATTCACATCGCTAACGAATTAATTCTAAATTAACTCGTTCGCCCGAATTAAAATCTAATTTCAATTTCGCGTCGAAATCCAATTTCGTATAGCATATCGAATATATTATTTTATCGATTAACTCCAAATTAATCGTTTTCTCTCTCCTTAATTATATTTTATCCCTGATAAAATATATCCGTAATTAATCCCAAATTTATTTTCTCTCTCATCATTAATAATCCCAGATTAATAAAGTGCGAGTCATACATCATCGGTGAATCTTCGGGAAGTGACCCATGAGATCCCCAGATATGTTGGCAGTAAATCCGGTCGTCGGACTATCCGAACATGTAAGTACCTAGTACTACGTTTGTACCGATTTACAAGACAATGTTGGCTTCTAGCAAAGCGCCATGCCTACCCAATTCTCCAGAAATATCCTTACATGAATATGTTATCTATATCAGGCGTAGTATACGTAGTATTGCGTATTTTGATCCAGTATCAGATGTCACGTGCAAGGCCTGGGGCTGGAAATGTGTATGCCCAATACGAAGCACATATCGGATCTATGGTAACTAGTCTCTATAATCGGATAAACATGACCTAGTCATAATATCCCGATAGCTGCAGTATATAAGAGAACGAGTTCCGTATCATACGTGATCATCATCTCCACTATTACTGGAGTGATACTTCCATCTTGACATCACACACCCCAATACACTACGATTCTCAATATACCCAGAAGGGCGTAAACAAACCTGTTAAAGCCCTGGACTACCAAAACCTAAGTACATTGATTGTCACAAGTATTAGCGGTGCAAGTCTCAGTTAAGACCAAATACACCTACCCTGATTCGGACTTCCATAGACACATAATAATACTACCATGGAATTCCGAGGGTCCCTATCCAGAGCGAGCTGTTTTCCGTACCATCGGTAAACACAATCTTCTATTACACTTGCATAGTATCCTATACCCCAATTATGAGAACTATATTTTATGCCCTCACAACGTGCACAAGTGTAATACTGTCTATTCCGCTATCGATGTCCAATCCTCGATACTATTACGACTAGGGATATTTATGATTAAACCTTCGTGGATTGATAGTGTCTCAATCTATCATCTGGTACTAATCATATAGCCTTATATCATTTATACATCTTTGTTTGGACAAAATGACCCATAGCGTCACTATTTGCACAGATCATTGTGTTGTTGTAGCATTAACTATGTAACAGGAAATTGCACTCTCGTCATTTGTGATTAGATCACCATAGATATATAAATGAAGAGAGGTCCTATGATTAGTTCCTGGATTGAGATGATATGAGACAGTATCAGTCCACGAAGGATTAATCATTAAATATCCCTAGCCGTAGTATTATCGAGACTGGACATCGATAATGCGGAATAGGCTAGTATTGCACTTGTGTGCGTTGTGAGGGCACAACGACATAGTTCTCATATATATAAGTATTGGATACTTATGCAAGTGCGATAGGAGGTCGTGTTTCACCACGATGGTACGGGAAACAGCTTCGCTCTGGATAGACCCCTCGGAATCCCATTGGTATTATGACTATGTGTCTATGGGAGGCCGAAATCAAGGTAGGTGTGTATAGTCTTAACCTGAGACTTGCATCGCTAATACTTGCGACAATCGGTAGACTTTGGTCTTGGTGGTACTAGGACTTTAACCGGTTTTGCGTACACCACTTCTGGGTTTATCAGAGAGTCGTAGTGTATTGGGTGTGATGTCGAGACGGAAGTATCACTTCAGTCATATTGGAGATGATGTCACGCAGGATACGGTATTAGTGCTCTTAAGTGATGCGCATCCAATCGTGATATTATGACCAGGTCATGAATATCCGATTATAGAGACTAGTTACCAGACATCCGATATGTGTTTCGGACGGGGCAGACACTTATCCAGCCCCAGCCCTAGCACGTGACTATCCGATACTGGACCGATATGCACATACATTAGTATACTACGCTTGATACAGATCTTAATATTCTTAAATGGATATGTCCGGAGAATTGGGTAGACTTGGTGCTTTGCTAGGAGTCGACCTTGTCTCGTAAGTCGGTAGAACGTAGTACTTGGTACGTACGTGATTCGGATACTCCGACGACCGTATTTACTGCCAGATTATCCGGGGATCTCATGGGTCGCTTCCCGATAATCCACCGATGACGCACAACTCGCACTCTTGAATAATCTGGGATTATACAGAAGAGAGAGAAAATTAATCTAGGATTAATAACGGAGATATTTTATCCGGGATAAATGTCGTCTAAAGAGAGAACGATTAATTCGGAATTAATCGATGTATTAATATATTCGATATATTAACGAAATTAGATTTCGACGCGGAATTAAAATTAGATTTTAATTCGGGCAACGAGTTAATTTAGAATTAATTCGTTAGCGACGTAAATAATAATTTCGTAGGCGCAATTATTCGATTGATTAACGTCGCGACGTAAGCTCGGTATTTCGGAAATATCGAACCCGAACGCGTGAGTGCACGTGGGCCCACTTTCATTTGGAAACGTGTGGGGCCCACATGACACATGTCATTCTAATGCATTGCATGTAGATTGTGTACATTGCACTCAATGTCATTGCATGGAGTTTGAGTGTTTGACACTCTAAGCCATTGCATGTTTTGTGTCATATTTTATTATTAATTTAATAAATATTATGGCATAATATAAATTGATTTTTGGTAAATCATTTTAATAACTTATACACAATTTCTTCTCTCTCAAATGCTCTCTTCTCTCACGCAAAAAGAAGGTTTTCTCACTGGTTTTGAACCAGTTTGGGCGTGAATAAGGGAAGCAAGAGTGGTTTTCTCATGGTGAGAAATCAAGTGCTAGCACACTTACAAGTCTTGCGAAGGTGGTAGGGAGGTTCGACCATGAGGCGGGACTCATCCGATGGAGTTTGGAGCTTCGTTTTGAGACCCGAAACTGCCAAGACAGTGAGCATGGACTGGTTGCAGTAAGCTTACCAAGGCAGTGCGTTTTTTGGGCATGATTCGTCTTCAAATCGACATAACCGATCAATGTAAGTATTCCGCTATCTTCATTGGTGTATTCACGCATGTTTTCATGTCTTGATTGATCTTGGGACCTTAGAATAACCAACAATGGCATCAAGAGCTAATGTTGCAAGCATGAAATTTAGGGATTTAAAATTTGGGTAAATGTGATTTGAGCATGATTTGAATAAATGTTTGTTTGAGTATTTTATAACATGTTATAATTTCATTTGGTTGGACTAATTTGATGAAAAATGATTTGGAATTATTTTCCCAAATATTTGTCCTTGGCCGAATGGTTTGATGATTTTGGGATCTTGGATTTTTTGATTTTTAATTCATTTGATGAGTTAGAATCGATTAGGTTGATGTTAATTTGAATCGAATTGGATTGGATTTCGAATTGGACAAAAACCCCAAAATCTTTGAGTTGGCCGAATGTGACTAATGCCCTAATGTCTTGGTAAAATTTTGATTTTGATAATTGGATGTATTGGAAATCATTCGGGATGTATTTAATGTCGATTGCGGATTAATTGGATTGAAACCGAATTGGACATGAATCACTCCTTGGGCGAGACCTTTAAGCATGTAGATGGGTTTGATTTTTCATTTGTGTGTTGGACATATGATGAATCAAGCATGATTAATTGGACTAATATGGTGTTTTAGAAATGTTGATTTAGTTGATTGATCATGTAATACACTTTGGTAATTAAATTGGGAAAATTGGATTTTTTGATTTAATTATTTGGGCCTAATTTTGGAAATTGGATTTAAATGTTGTATTTGGGCCTATTGGGCTTGATTTATCAAGTTTGGTTTAGGCCAAATGGATTGGATCCAATTGGGCCCAAAACCTTGACCATAAAGCCCAAATGCGACTTAATGAACCTTTAAAGTTCATTGGGCCTAATGGGCCAAGATTGATTTATGGGCTTATGGGGTAAATCCCGGATTGGACTTTGGTTATCGGTTTGACCCGAGTTGACCAAAAGTCCACGCCTTAAGAAATCAATCAAAAGCCCATTGGACTTTAATTGAATTGACGTTGGACGTTAATCGGTCTTGAGACGCGTTACGATTAGATTTGGAATTTAAATCGTAAAAGGTTTTTAAATAAAAGTGTAATATTTAATTTGGAATTGAATAGTGAATTAGTATTAAATACATGTTAAATTAGATTTAATGATGTAGTTTAATTTAATTCATGAATTCGTACTTTAAGTACTTATTCGCAAAACGAGTTTGACTCGAACAAAATCAAATCGTTGTTTGAACATTGGATGATCACTTAATTATCAGATTAATTAATTTGATTAGATTGATTGATAGCATGCTTATGTGTGTGAATACGTGGTTGTGTTGAATGAATAATGTATATCGGATGGATATTAGTCGGGTGGGCAATTTTAGAAATTGTAATAAATTCGATTTATTAAATTGGACCTGCGTGTCCAGCCTTATCACCTTCTTTCTCTTTGTATTCTCTTCTCACCTATTCCCCTCTATGTATATGAGGTTTCTTTAGAAGTGTAGTGTAACGGGTAGAAGTTGTACAAGTGCTAGCTTGAGTGAGAAAGGGAGAGATTTGATCTAGGATCAATGTGTAAAGTATCCATCCGCATATCATTATTATTTTATTTCATACTCGCTTTATTATGTATTTAGAATGCATGTTTAAGGGTGTATGATGATGAGACCTAACAAAGATAATTAAATTGGTAGCCAATTTGCACGCGAAAAACCCTCGTTAAAATATCAAGCGTTTATTTTCCTTCCATTGAGTGATTCTTACTCAAGATCCGAGATTGGCAGGGTTGTTGGCCAAAGTCAAGCCCTTGTCCGTCAAAGATGTGTTTTAATCACGAGGCTTTGTTCCATATCGGTGTCGTGTCCAAGTTGTGGTTTGTTGGCCAAAGTCAAGACCACTTCTTGTCCATTGACATTGATTACGAAGCTTCCATGTCAATGGGTCCGCGCTTGACTGGGATCACTAGGTTTGTTGTGCCAAAGCCAAGCCTAGTTGATTCAGAGGAAAAAGGTTAGGGTATACATCGATGTATAGGCATATATAAGATATATGTTTGGGACTTGGATGTCCACCTACTGGATCTAGGAGTTGGATGAGATCCAATTGATCTTCGAGATCTACCTAGTTAATTATCATACAATTTGTTGGCCAAAGTCAAGATTGTGTGATATTTAACGGGATCCTAGCCCACTAGGAAACACGGTTTCCCGAGTACTCGACGGAGGGTTAGAGGCTCGACGAAAAATAGTGGGAGGCAAGTATTGAATTTGCAACATTCGTTCGAATACTCGCTAAACGCGCTCATCTATATTTTACTCGTCATATTAATCAAAAGTATTAGTTGGACTAATATTTTATGTTGTTTTTAAATATATATATAGTTGGACTATATACAAACTCATTCAATATATAGTTGATTTTATAATTGGATTATAGTAATCAATATAATTGAATTAAAATGATAGTTGATTTTATAATTAGATTATAGTAATCAATATTAAAATTATAGTTGATTAAATAATTGGATTATTGTAATCATTATAATAAATAGTACCTTATTAAATTGATTAAATAGTTGGACTATTGAAATCAAGAAAGAATTGAAAAGTTGAATATTTAAAATATATAATCATTGGATTAAATGCTTTAAATGATTTAATTTTCATTGGGAATTAATAATAGGTTAATTTATTTGATAAAATAACTTATTATGACTAAGCCCATAATTAAGCAAATAGTAGAGCATAAAGTCTTTGAAGATTTATGTGATGATGACTTTAGTGCTTAATTAATATACTTATAATAAATCTATCTTTAGATTTAAAAGTATTAAAGTTGCAATTAATTGACTATTCTAGTGGAGAAAAGTCAAAGTTTGCAATTGGGCATGTAGCACAAGGTGCATATCATTTCGATATTCTAAAACCCAAGGCTTGGCCAAAGGTTTGTGAAATATTGAAAAGATAATTGACATATCCAAAGTGACTACCATTTGGATATGGAAGACACGAAGGAATTAAAGATAGGGCGAGGCTCTAACTTTAAAAATATTTGTCAAAGTTATGTTTACTACTAGTATTGAAATTGGATTTTAAATACTTAGTGTGGTACATAATATATATATGTATTGACGTTCAGAATCCGCTGTGAGCTGGATACTGGCTTCAAGCCGAGATTTCTCTGCGAATTGGAACGGGACGAAAGTCGCTGTTTCGACCGTAGATACCTATGTTTAGGAACTACCCTTTGGGTATGTACTTAAATTAGGAAATGTTATAATGTAACTAGTTTGACTAGAGACATTATCTCTATATCAGTGTTTAATCCGATGCGGATAAAACCTTTATATTCTAGAACACTAAGTGTTTCATTATATAAAGATGATACTGAGATAAATACATTGGATGTAAATAACAGAATTTATATTTTGAATATAATAAAATCTCAAACATATAAAATGACAAATAAATAGCTTAAATTGATTTGATCAATGAGACTTATTTGTGGCATTGTTGTCTAGGACACAATTAAACAAGACTTGTATATCCACACTTTTAAGAGTGGGTACTAGGACTGATTTGACTATTCAAATAAGGTCTACGAATCTAGTTTATTAGGTTAAATACCTAAAATACTATTTACTTGGTAATAGTAAAAGGGCCACCGATCTGTTAGCCCTATTCATGGTGAATAAGTGGGCCCATATCTAGCTAGGCTAGATGTGAACATGAATATTTCGTGACCTTAACGGATGTAGCAGCATCACGTTGTGGTTATGTGTTTCTTTTGAAGAACACAGATCGGAAACTTTTGAAGTTTCGACACGAAGAAAACAAACAGATCGGCTATAGTGTTATTCCGCCACGGTAAGACCGAAATGAAAATACTTAAGCAGTAAGTTTCATATATAAATGAAAGAGTACGGTGTTCTTTCATGTGAGGACTCCTCCCGAGACACGTCAGTTAGACGGTGCGTCTGAACCAAAAAAAAAAACCGAATTTTTGTTGGACATGATAAGGTTTATCACGAGTCGCTCTGAGCTACTATTTCCTTCAACATGATATGTATTAACAGTGCAAAACTTATTTGGAATAAGGTTCCATATAAATCTGTTTGACAGATATCATATAGGATATGAACAGGGAAGAAACGAGGTTTCTCATTCCTGATAATTTGGGTATGCGAGGCATAACGTTTGGATGATACCAAACTAAGGACCCAAATTGGATAAGTGCCAATATAAGTTATCCTAAGGGAAACCTTAAGTATAGTACTTATAAATCCACAAGAGAACAATGTAATTGTTGCTCACCATGCGGTTTTTCCTGAGAGGAATACCGATATGCAGTGGTTAGTGGGAGGATAGTGATACTCGATGAAAAATCGGAGTAATACTGTTCTAGGCACGAAGTCCTAATGGAACACAAAACAGTTCATCTATGATGAAACTATACCATTAATCTTCAAATACACAAGAAACTAGTAGATCGGATAGAGTCAGAAAACAACCTAGGGTATGGGTTTCTGATCTAACCTCATAAAGATGTCAATCTTATGGAGGTGTACCATCCGACTACGTTATGAGGAAGTATACGAGGTATTGACTCCCTGTTATGGCAAAGTGCCATGAGTCCGAAATGGATTCCATGTATAACAACTATTTTGGATACTAGTTGTTGTACCACAAGGCATTGTGCCTATGGTACATTAAACGTCTTCAAGGAAGACATACATGGAAGGCAACATACCAACGTGCAAACCTAGGTTTTGACGGAAAGGTATCGTTATCAACATTGTGTTAATAACGGTTCAACCTTTTTACCTGTTGCCATTAAATCCATTTTGAAGATGCTTGTTGATAACTGTATATTTCATTTATGAAATATGTCAGTTACAAATCAAAATCGCTTTCCTGAAAAGGAAACCTTTTGGAGGATGTTTACAACATCCTGACGATTTTGTATAACCGACAAACCAGGTTTGCGGGTTATTCGATCCATGTTTGGATTGATGCAAGCATAAGGTTCTTGGAACTGTCGTTTTGAAATAATCATAATGGTTTATGATTTGACTCAAAACGAAATAATTCTTGTGTATATAAGGAGGTTAGTGGGAGCGCACTGACAGTTAAATTCCCATATAGCAATGGTGAAAGCTTGGCTTTCATAGATATTCTTTCATAGAAATTCTCCGTAGAATTCTGGGGAGTAACAACCTTTATTCAAGGAATAAAATCTACTGGGATAGATTTGGAGTTTGTTAACACTCTCTGGGAAATTGTACATTTAAAATGTACTTGTATTGGTGTCTCATACGCTTCGAGCATATGGAGTCACAATCGGGTCAATCCAAGTGATAGTCACTGGATTGAAGTTAAAAACATCTGTTAGTATCTCTGAGAACTAAAGATGCTATCTTTTACTATGGAGAAGGAGAACTTGAAGTGACTGGGATCACTGCAGCAAGTTTCCAAACGATTAAATACTGCGGTACTATAAGTTTGAATAACGGGACAGTGAGCTGGAAATCTTCCGAGCAAGATAACTGTTGCCGAATAAACAACTATGCGGATTATTGCTGCAGCTGAGGCAGCAATAGAAGCCATTTGGGTCGATAATAAATCTAATTAGATTAGATATAGTTCTGTTAGCAGCTGAGCTAGGCGTCAGCACAAGGCTAAGAATTAAAGTTAAGGTCTCATCGACGATCCAGATATATACTTCTATATTCATCTGATTCGTTCGGATCATACATCGTGGGCGATGTGATGATCGTATAAATCGCGTCAGACGATAATTAAACAAATCCGCTGACGAAAACCTTTCTCAGCAATTTGAGCGAACCGTACATAGTTCGGGATGTGGGACACTTGAGTGACTGGCTATGTGCCAAGTGGGAGATTGTTGGACAAAATGACCCATAGCGTCACTATTTGCACAGATCATTGTGTTTATTGTAGCAAATTAACTATGTACAAGGAAATTGCACTCTCGTCATTTGTGATTAGATCACCATAGATATATAAATGAAGAGAGGTCCCTATGATTAGTTCCTGGATTGAGATGATATGAGACAGTATCAGTCCACGAAGGATTAATCATTAAATATCCCTAGCCGTAGTATTATCGAGACTGGACATCGATAATGCGGAATAGGCTAGTATTGCACTTGTGTGCGTTGTGAGGGCACAACGACATAGTTCTCATATATATAAGTATTGGATACTTATGCAAGTGCGATAGGAGGTCGTGTTTCACCGATGGTACGGGAAACAGCTTCGCTCTGGATAGACCCCTCGGAATCCCATTGGTATTATGACTATGTGTCTATGGGAGGCCGAAATCAAGGTAGGTGTGTATAGTCTTAACCTGAGACTTGCATCGCTAATACTTGCGATAATCGGTAGACTTTGGTCTTGGTGGTACAGGGCTTTAACCGGTTTTGCGTACACCACTTCTGGGTTTATCAGAGAGTCGTAGTGTATTGGGTGTGATGTCGAGACGGAAGTATCACTTCAGTCATATTGGAGATGATGTCACGCAGGATACGGTATTAGTGCTCTTAAGTGATGCGCATCCAATCGTGATATTATGACCAGGTCATGAATATCCGATTATAGAGACTAGTTACCAGACATCCGATATGTGTTTCGGACGGGGCAGACACTTATCCAGCCCCAGCCCTAGCACGTGACTATCCGATACTGGACCGATATGCACATACATTAGTATACTACGCTTGATACATATCTTAATATTCTTAAATGGATATGTCCGGAGAATTGGGTAGACTTGGTGCTTTGCTAGGAGTCGACCTTGTCTCGTAAATCGGTAGAACGTAGTACTTGGTACGTACGTGATTCGGATACTCCGACGACCGTATTTACTGCCAGATTATCCGGAGATCTCATGGGTCGCTTCCCGATAATCCACCGATGACGCACAACTCGCACTCTTGAATAATCTGGGATTATACAGAAGAGAGAGAAAATTAATCTAGGATTAATAACGGAGATATTTTATCCGGATAAAATGTCGTCTAAAGAGAGAGAACGATTAATTCGGAATTAAGATGTATTAATATATTCGATATATTAAACGAAATTAGATTTCGACGCGGAATTAAAATTAGATTTTAATTCGGGCAAACGAGTTAATTTAGAATTAATTCGTTAGCGACGTAAATAATAATTTCGGTAGCCGCATTATTCGATTGAATTAACGTCGCGACGTAAGCTCGGTATTTCGGAAATATCGAACCCGAACGCGTGAGTGCACGTGGGCCCACTTTCATTTGGAAACGTGTGGGGCCCACATGACACATGTCATTCTAATGCATTGCATGTAGATTGTGTACATTGCACTCAATGTCATTGCATGGAGTTTGAGTGTTTGACACTCTAAGCCATTGCATGCTTTGTGTCATAATTTTATTATTAATTTAATAAATATATGGCATAAATATAAATTGATTTTTGGTAAATCATTTTAATAACTTAATACACATTTTATCTCTCTCAAAATTCTCTCTTCTCTCTCTCACGCAAAACAGAAGGTTTTTGCTCACTGGTTTTGAACCAGTTTGGGCGTGAATAAGGGAAGCAAGAGTGGTTTTCTCATGGTGAGAAATCAAGTGCTAGCACACTTTCAAGTCTTGCGAAGGTGGTAGGGAGGTTTCGACCATGAGGCGGGACTCATCCGATGGAGTTTGGAGCTTCGTTTTGAGACCCGAAACTGCCAAGACAGTGAGCATGGACTGGTTGCAGTAAGCTTACCAAGGCAGTGCGTTTTTTGGGCATGATTCGTCTCAAATCGACATAACCGATCGATGTAGTATTCCGCTATTTCATTGGTGTATTCACGCATGTTTTCATGTCTTGATTTGATCTTGGGACCTTAGATAAACAACATCTTGGTGACTAATCACAATGATAAAAGAGCAATTTCCTTGTCACATAGTTAATTTTACAACAACACCATGATCTGTACAAATAGTGACGTATAGGGTCATAACTGTCCACACTTACGTCACTATGACTGAGGCTAACAGATTAGTGGTAGTTACACTTTTACCAAGTAAAAGGTATTTAAGGCACTTTGCCTAATAAAACTAGATTAGCAGACATCATTTGAATAGAATCAAGTCTGTCCTAGTATCCACTCTTCGAAAGTGTGGATATACGAGTCTTGTTAATTGTGTCCCAGACAAAAATGCCACATATAAGTCTCAACTGATTTACTCAGTTTGAGCTATTTGTTTGTCATGTTATACGTTTGAGATTCTCTTATATTAAAAATATAAATATTGTTATTCACATCGTATGTGTTTATCTCAATATCATCATTATAAAATGAAACACTTTAGTGTTCTAGAATATAAAGGCATATCCACAACGAATTAAACCCTGATATAGATATAATGTTTCTAGTCAAACTAGTTACATTCTAATAGTTTCCTAATTTAAGTACACACCCGAATGGTAGTTCCTAAACTTAGGTTTCTGTGGTTAAAACAGCGATTGTTGTCCCGTTTCCGACTCGTAGATAGATCTCATCTGAAGTCAGTATCCTGCTTATCAGCAGATTCTGCACACCAGTACTTATTTATGTACCACATCCAGTATCTAAAATCCAATTTTAATACTAGTAGTGAACATGTTTATGACAAACATATTTGAAGCCAGAGCCTTGCCCCTCTTCACTTCTTTCATGTCTGCCTTGTACATACGATAGTCACGCTTCCAATGACCCGTTTGCCACAGTTTAGGCAGACATTTTGGGATATGTCATATGTCTTCCCATAAGATTATAATGATTTTGCCTTTGCCCATTTTTTCCACACCCTAGAAGCCTCGGCCAAGCCTGGGCCTTCTGGAATGTCGAAGTAAGATGCGCCTTGCGCTTCTTGCCCTATTGCAAACTCTGGCTTTATCTCCTTGAGTATAGCCATTAACTCTCCAAGAGTTTTCTATTGCAATTAATACTTCTAAGATCTAAGGATAGATCTATGAAGATCCTTTAATTTCAATATCATACTATAAGGATCTAATCCTTAGTTCTGATTAAGAAATTAAGGAGTCTATTTGGCAAGCATAATGGATTAAGCCACTAAATTTTCATCATCACATGAATATTCCAAATATCATGTTCTACTATTTGCTCAACTCCGGGCTTAGGCTCGAGACATCACTCTATCAAATAAAGTAACTTCTCGGTCTTCAGGACTATCCTGAGATTTTATTCCCAATTTGAAAATTAAAGCATTAAAGACATTTTCACCCAGGTTATGTTTTAAACGCTATCTTCCAGTTATCTTGATTGCAATAGTCCAACTATCCAATCAACGATTTTAGGTACTATTTATTATAATGATTATTATAGTCTAACAATATAATAACATAATTTAATAGGTTAAATTCAATTATATTGATTATTATAGTCCAATTATAAAATCAACTATTAATTGAAGTAGTTTGAATACAGTCCAACTATTTAATTAAAACAACGATTAAATATTAGTCCAACTAATATATTAATTTATATTGACGAAAAATTGAAATGAGCGCGTATGGCAAGTAACTAAACGAATATTGCAAATTTAATACTTTCTCCCACTATTTTTCGGCGAGCCTCTAACCCTCTGTAGAGTACTCGGGAACCTTGTTTCCTAGTGGCTAGGATCTGTTAAATAACACACAATCTTGACTTTGGCCAAAAAATATATGATAATTATCTAGGCAGATCTCTAAGATCAATTGGATCCCATCCAATTCCTAGATCCAGTAGCTGAACATCCAAGTTCGAAACATATATCTATATATGCCAATATATCCAATATATTCCCTAACCTTTTTCCTCTGAATCAACTAAGCCTTGGCTTTGGCACAACAAACTTAGTGATCCCAGTTAAGCGGAACCCATTGACTATGGAAAGCTTCGTAATCGATGTCGATGGACAAGAAGTGATCTTGACTTTGGCCAACAAATCCCAACTTGGACAAGACACCGATATGGAACAAAGCCTTCATGATTCAAACACATCTGCGATGGACAAAGGTCTTGACTTTGGCCAACAAACCAGTGCCAGTCTTGGATCTTGAGTAAGAATCACTCAATGGAAGGAAAAACGCTTAATATGTGTTGAGGGTTTTTCGCGTAAATTGGCAACCAATTTATTATCTTTGTTAAGGTCTCATCATCATACACCCTTAAACATGCATTCTAAATACATAATAAGGCGCGTAAGTAATAAATAATAATGATATGCGGATGGATACTTAACACATGTTCCTAGAACAAATCTCTCCATTTCTCTCTCTCCCGCTAGCACAAGTATTACTTCTACCCGATTACATAACACTTCTAAAGAAACCTCATTTACATTGAGGGGAATAGGTGAGAAGAGAAATACAAAGAGTCAAGAGGTAATAGGCTGGACATGCAGGTCCAATTTAATAAATTCTAAATTTATTACAATAATTTCCAAAATTACCCTCACCCATCTAATATCCATCTGATATACATTATTCATACACCGCATCCATGTATTCACACAAAGCATGTTATCAATCAATCTAATCCAATTAATTAATCTGAAATTAATGACCATCCAATGTTCAAACAACGATTTGATTTTGCGCGAGTCCAACTCCTTTTAAGAATAAGTACTCAAAGTACGAATTCTTGAATTATATTAAACTACAATATTAAATACAATTTAATTTGTATTTAATACTAATTCATTATTTAATTATAAATTAAATATTTACACTTTATTAATGAGCCTTTACGACTTAGATTCTAAATCTAATCATTACGGGTCTCAAAGCCCGATTAACATCCAATGTCAATTTAATTTAAAGTCCAATGGGCTTTCAATTAATTTCTTAAGGCATGGAATTTTGGTTAATATGGGTCAAACCCAAATACCAAAGCCCATTTAAGGAATCACCCTTATTTGCCAAGAAACCAATTTAGGCCCATTAGGCCAATTAAAATTAAAAGTCCATTAAGTCATATTTGGACTTTATGGATATGGTTTTGGGCCCAATTGGATCCAAAAAATAGCCTAAACCTAACTTGGCCCAACCAAGCCCATTAAGTCCAATTACAACTTTTACGAGCCCAATTCCAAATTTGGCCCAATTAATTAAATTACCAAAATTCCAAATTTCATAATTTAATTAACCTAAAGTTTATGCCATAATTAATTAACCAAATTAATATTTCCAAAACATCAATTTACACAATTAATTATGCTTATTATCATCAAACATGTCCAACACATTTGAATCAAAAATCAATCATTTTCCATGCATACAAGTCACGGCATTTTAGGGTTTTTATTTGTCCGATTCGATTTTAATCCAATTAAATCCTAAATCAATATTACCCAAATGATTTCAACTCATCCAATGATCAAAATCAAAAAATTCGATGACATTAGGGCACCTCCAAGTTTCGGCCAAGCCAATGATTTGGGGAAAAATTGATCCAATCTATTTTTCACAAAATTGATCACAAACAACTCCAAGTCATCCATATACAAGCATGCTCAAACAAGTACTTTCACTCAAACATGCTCAAATTCAATTTACCCAAATTTTACCCTGATCAAATTTCATGCTCAAAATGGCTCAAGATACAATTGTTGGGTTTCTAGTTAGTCCCAAGATCGATTTCAAGCATAGAAATCATGTGTGAATACTCAAAAGAAGTAAGGCAGAATCATACTTACATTGATCGGTTTTGAGATGCGAGGAACACAAGCCCTTTGCTCCCTTGATGAAGCTCTCGGCTTTCTCTACTCTTAGCTCCTTGTAATTTTTGGTCATCCCTCCAAGTGTGCTCCAAGCTCCAAGCTTTGCGTGCATTCCATGCCCACGGTTGGGTTTCCCTATCACCTTCGTAAGACTCCTAATGTGTGCTAGCACCTCGGATAAATTTTCCGCAAATCGTTCCCTTTGCTTCTTCTTGTTCTCGGCAATTGCAGATTTTGGAGAAGAAAAATGGCCCAAGGCCGAGAGAGTGGAGAGAGGAAGAAGAAAATGTGTTAGTTGGTTTTTGATTTCCAAAATCAATAAAATATATACCAAATTCAAAAATGGTATATGGCATTTACGCCATCCAACCACCACCATCAATCACTCAAAAGTGACAAGTTGTCAATCACTCAAAGTGACAAGACATCCATCACTTGACTGACTAGTGATTTGACGCTTGATGTGACTTATAGGCCACACTTGAATTCGAAATGCAAGTGGGCCTGCAAACACTCCCGGGCTCGGGTTCGCTAATTCCTAATTAACGAATTTTCCGTTGCGACGTAATTAAATCAAATTCAATTAAATAATTTTGCCTAGCAAAATTACTATTCACGTCGTTAACGAATTAATTCTAAATTAAATCGTTCGAAGGAATTAAAATCTAATTTTAATTCCGCGTCGAAATCCAATTTCGTATAATATATCGAATATATTATTTTATCGATTAATTCCAAATTAATCGTTCTCTCTCTTTAAATAATATTTTATCTCAGATAAAATATCTCCGCAATTAATCCCAGATTAATTTTTCTCTCTCTACTAATTAATCCCAGATTAATAAAGTGCGAGTCATACGTCATCGATGAATCTTCAAGAAGCGACCCATGAGATCCTCGGATATGTTGGCAGTAAATCCGATCGTCGGACTATCCGAACACGTACGTACCTAGTACTACGTTTTTACCGATTTACAAGACTTGGTTGGCTTCTAGTAAAGCACCGTGCATACCCAATTCTCCAGAAATATTCTTAAAGGAATATTTGATCTATATCAGGCGTAGTATACGTAGTATTGCGTATTACGATCCAGTATCAGATGTCACGTGTTAGGCCTGGGGCTGGAATTGTGTCTGCCCCGTACGAAACACATATCGAAATTCTGGTAACTAGTCTCTATAATCGGATAAACATGACCTAGTCATAATATCCCGATAGCTGAAGCATAAAAGAGCACCAGTTCCGTATCATACGCGATCATCATCTCCACTATTACTGGAGTGATACTTCCATCTTAACATCACACCCAATACACTACGATTCTCAATATACCCAGAAGAGGCGTAAACAGAACATGTTAAAGCCCTGGACGACCAAAACCAAAGTATATTGATTGTCGTAAGTATTAGCGGTGCAAGTCTCAGGTTAAGACCAAATACACCTACCCTGATTCGGACTTCCATAGACATATAGTCATACTACCAATGGAATTATGAGGGGTCTATCCAGACCGAAGCTGTTTCCATATCATCGGTAAACACAACCTCCTATTACACTTGCATGAGTATCATATACCCAAATATATGCGAACTATGATGTTATGCTCCCACAACGCGCACAAGTGTAATACTAGTATTTTACGCATTATCGATGTCCAATCTCGATAATACTCTGACTAGGGATATTTAATGATTAAACTTTCGTGGATTGACACTGTCTTATATCATCTCAATCCGGAACTAATCATATGGACCTTTTATCATTTATACATCTTGGTAATCTAATTACAAATGATAAAAGGGCAATTTCCTTTGTCACATAGTTAATTTGTACAACAACACCATGATCTGTACAAATAGTGATGCTATGGGTCATAATTGTCCAACATTTGCTTGGCAGGTGAATCACCTGACTCCTTCATTCCTTACATGCTAGTTCAGGGAAAAGCAACTATTCTAAAAAAATGAAAAGCTAAACAATTAGGTGTTTGTTATAAGTGTGCACGTTGTACGTGCAATACTCGTTGTCATTCTTTAGGAATGGTGTTTGATAATCGCGAAGACAAAATTCAATTCATTAGAGATGGAATGAGTAAGAAGCCTTTTTGATGACTCTTGAGACGCATCCTAGTGGATATGTTCATCGTGAAATTCACAGATTACACACACAATTTCAAAAGAAAAAAACATTACAGTCTCGGGAATCAGACTTTAAAAGACCTTGCTTGCCAATTTATAATAAAGTTTGACGGGAAGCCTATCTCCGACCCAAAGAGGGTGTTTAAGCCGTTACTGGACGTAAAACCAGAGGAAGATGTGAGCCAAAATCACAACTACCGGTATATATTATTATGTTGATTTCCTTTACTTTAAATTACTGTTTTGATTTACTTTTGCCGACAGTTTCTAACATTTTATTTTCACGACCTATTTTCCTAAAATTGTCATTTTGGAGGTATTAGTGCATTTATCACTCACCCTTTTCAGGATCTATGAATTAAGCTCGTCACTTCTCTCTCCTCAACACTTCTAGCTAAGGGAGATAGTACAAATGGAGACAACTTGAAAACAATGATTCACTAATATATGTGTGTTTGTGGAATTAGCTCTGGAACTAAGCCATAATTTGTTGAGGGATCAAGAGAATTGGGTAGAGTTATGGCAAACAGAAACATGCAATTAGTATATGGCGGTGGAAATCTTGGATTGATGGGGTGTATTTCAAAAGCTGTACAAGAAGTTGGCAGTCAAGTTTTGGGGATCATTCCAAAACCCTAAACAGAGGACAACATCATCAGAAAATCAAATGGAGAAGAATATATTGTCCTATGTATGTCTGAAAGACTCACTGAAATGATCAATCGTGCTGATGATTTCATTGCTTTACTAGGTGGGCTAGGAACGTTGGAAGAAATATTCACATTTGCGTCATGGGCAAACTTGAATATTCACCAAAAACCCATTGAGCTGTTTAATGTTAATGGACTTTTCGATTTTCTTTTTGTATTTCTTGAAGAGGCCAAAAGAAATGGGTTTTTTTTTAAAAACCGGTAAGAGATATCTTCCTAACTGCAAGAAAAGCTGAGGATTTAATTGACCAACTCCTAGCTTTTGAACAAAGAATCGACCATATTCTTTCCAAGTTTAATTGGTCTAGTAACGATCGTGGTAAAAAGCGCAAAGTAAACCGGACCTTAATCTGTAATATTTAGTTGTAGCTGTAACTGTCAATTTCACAATAACCAGGTGATATCTTCTAAACTCTACTTCTCTTTCTTTAAACATTAGGGACAATGTCTCATTTCGGTTGGGGGGATGGGATAGTTTACTAGATAATTTTCATGTTTAATTGATGTTTTTTTTAAAAAAAGATATATTTTACTTTGTTGTTATTTTGTGTGTAAGAATATATATCCATATATATACACACAAACTAACAAAAAATTGTTTTCTAAATCAAGTGGAATTTTTATTCAGAGGTGGCTGTGTAAGGAGTTTTTCACTCATGAGACGCATCTTAATATAATTCGTAATAAGTTATTTGTTGTTCCTTTCTTTTTGAGTCATTTAAATTTGTAAATTCTACATAACATTGATTAAATTCGATCTTTATATGCTCATCTGACAGATATTATCAACAATATGGTAACATATGATCATGGGTGGTAAGTGAGAATTATGTAATATTCAGTTCTCTAGTATGTTGGGGTAACACCTAAAGGCAGTGAAATTCAGCTTCTGTGTCGCGATAAGGAAATGATGGCATGTCGGCAATGCACTTAATAAAACAATGACACCGCCGAACGAGTTATTCTCTCAACATGTGTCCCCATCGTGGCACTCACGTCGTGACCCATGGAAACTTTGGCGTGTCACGACGCGCCTAATAAAACAAAGTCATCTTCGAACGCGCTATTCTCTCAACAAGTGTCCCCATCGTGGTACTCGCGTCGCGACGTGTGGAAGCCTTGGCGTCGTGACGTGCCGACCAAAATCTGCCTATAAATTGAAGCATCCAGCAGATGAAGTTTTCATATTTTCTTTCCTGATTCCTCTATAGATCTTGGAAAGAGAGTTCCTTGTGTTTGTGTTTATTTACTTAAAAGTTTTTGTAATGTCTTTTTCTTTCAATAATAAAATTATGAGTATGTTTAATTACAGAATGAGTAGCTAATTTCTTTTTCTGTTGGGGTAAAGGTGAAGCTTTTATAATGAAAACTTAGATTAAACTCTCTTTTATTATAATAAATAAATTGAAATCTAATGATTAAAACTTATTTATTCTAGATTAATTTTGACATTCTTTCTACTTGCCTATATGGCTGGGTTATCTTTCTACCACTTATTAATGGCTGGTTTTATCTTTCTATCTATCTCCGTACTCTTCTATGGCTGGTTTTAATCTTTCTAACCAACTTTTAAAAAATAGTTTCTATGACTACTTCTAATAATAACTACTAAACTTTATGGCTATAAACCGCCTATATGAATGGTTTTATGACATTTTTGGAAAAATAAGTACCTTGGTATGACTTATTATAGACAAACGGTAATCACCGTCTTTATGGCTGATTTTATGTTTTTGGCATACTTAGTACATTGGCAGGACTTGTTATTGACAAAATGACTACCGCCTTTATGGCTAGTTTTATATATGACATAATTAATTCCTGAGATAAATTAATTGGGTAACAAGGGTAAATTATAAATTAATTAAGCGAGATTTCTAAGTTCAAAAGATTAAAAGTGGATCCCCTAACTCCAGCATTTCTTTTATTATTGCATTTTAAATCTAAAAGTCACCAACTACTTCAACAAATCAAACTTTTCTTTTCGTACTGCTCATCATTCTATTTTGCTAAATCTATATTCCATGTGGATCGATCCCGGACTTACCGGTTATTTTTTATTACTTCGACACTCTTATATCTGGGAGTAAAAGACCATTTTTTGAGTGTGTCACCACTCTCATGTACAAATTTCACTATTTGCTCCCTATCTGGCTCATGGGGGAGGTGCCACTGATCTCTGGTCTGGATCTACACTCTGGGTGCCCTACCACTCCTGGGTCTACCTCTGAATCTGGTTCTACCGTTGGTTGGCATGATATCTGAGTAATCAAGAAGAAAAATGTCAACTGAACTCTAAATAAATCATGATAAACAGAATGAGACATACCTCAGGACAAAAGTACTAGAGAAACAACCTCATATATATTAGTACCCCGTATTAATACGTACATACTAAATATTTAAGACACTACTACTCTTTCACTACAATCACTGACTCTCTAGACAATGCTCTGATACATCTTTGTAACATCCCTAATCCGGGAAGGTTACCGGTAGTGACATATTCCACTGTCACCTAAGCAATTGACTGTAACTAGAAATACAACAATTTCTTATCTTAATATCTTTTCATCTTAGCAATATACAAGCGCGCATATTTCATAAACTGTTTTAATACTTGAACCACGAGATGACATACATAGTATGTACCATCATATACATGTCACACATAAAAGAAAATAAAATGGACTACATTCTATACGAATGTAGATCTGACATGATGACCCATGCGACTAGTGACTGCAGTATTACTATTGTCCCTGATCAATGTCTCCAAAAGTTGGTTGCAGCTTACCAGCGGAAAGATCTTGCAAAATAAGAGAGTGGAGTGAGTCCTAATGAACACAGTGAGTGGAGCTATAAAACCAAAAAAACTGTATTAGTAAATACTCATAATCAACGAAACAACTTTCTGAATTTATAAAGCTTAAATCAGGTTTTTCCCTTCAAAACTTTTAAGAAAAAATCATTTTGTAAAACTTAGGTTTGAAATATCTGAGAAACTGCAGGAAATCTAACACAATGGCGGCGTTACGTCTCGCCATCCCCCATACACCAAAACTGGTGGACTTGGGGCGTTTACATCTCACCGTCCCCCAAGACACAGAAACAGAGCCAGTGGTACTGATCTATGCTACCCTTCTAACTTTGTATCTAGGATCTAGGGGCATCTGTCAACCCTAGTATTGAACTATGTGTGCATATATTATCTGTATCCATTAATTCATATATGTGTCAAGTTACATCTAAGGTCGGTTTTTCCCTCATGCCTCCGAAAATCAACATTATCATGCTTTGAAAACCATCTCTTTCTAAATCATTTCTCAAAATATTCTCATTCATAAAAGAATCTAAAATTAAGTTTCTCATCAAAACATTAATAAACTCAGTTTGAGAAAAAAAAAAAGGTCCACTCACAGTGCCATGATAAGTCTGGTGCAGTAAACAGCCCATGTGATCTCTGAGTGCTCTGGCATCGATCTAAGTTCAATGAAACAGTTAGTTTCATTGTAATTGATAAGAAAGAATATGTAATACATGATTGACGTTTATGCTAGTAACATGACATAATACGTCTATACACTAATACAACCCTCTAACTACTTATGATGAAACTGAAATGCATAAAATGATCCTGGAAAATCTGGTCATGAGTCACGACCCGACCCATAGGCATCACGACGCTCACATAAATAGCTGAGATAGGTTTGCACGTGATGGTTCCCCATCGTGATACAAGGGTTGGGGCGACGTGACTCTCACACGCAACTCGACGCTAAGGGTTGAGTGTCACGACTCCACAAAATAATCGAGGTAATGAGCTTCCTCTATTTTCGCATCGCGATGCTGACCTTTGCGTCGCGACGCTCATATTCCAGAGCTGAAACAGATAGAAACCTCTCATTCTGTGTCGCGTGCTAGCCTAATTACAGGACCCAATATCAACTCCATCTTCACTCTCAACTTCTACACATAACTTAAGCTATAACAACAACAAGTATATAAAATATTATATACAAAATATTATCAAAATCACCCTCTAATTGTTGGACAATTATGATCCATAGTATAACTATTTGTAAAAGACATTGTGTTTTTGTACAAATTAACTATGTGACAAATAGAAATTGCTATTTTTTTCATTATTATATTAGATTACTTGGATATATAATGATAAAAGTCCATATGGTTAAATCAGATTAATAAGATATGAGACAATATTAATCCATGAACGGTTTAAATCATTAATATCCCTAGTTGAAGTATTATCGAGACTAGACATTGATAATGCGGATTAGACTAGTATTACACTTGTGCGCGTTATGGAAGCTTAACGGTATATGTTCTCATATATAGGTGTTTGATACTTATGCAAGTGTAATAGAGGTTCTGTTAGCTGTTGTACCAGGAACAGTTCCACTCTGGATAGACCCACTCGGAATCCCATGAGTAGTATGACATATGTCTATTGGAATCCGAATCAGGGTAGGTGTATGTGATCTTAAAACCTGAGACTTACGTCGCTATTACTTGCGACAATCATTTACTTTGATATTGGTCTTTTGGGGCTTTAACAAGGTTCTGTGTACGCCTCTATTGGGTTACTTACTGAGATCGTAGTGTATTGGATGTGATGTCAAGATGAGAGTATCACTTCAGTCATATGGAGATGATGGTCACACAGGATACGGAACTAGTACTCTAAAAGCTATAGCTATCGGGATAGTATGACTAGGTCATGACTTCCCGATTACATAGATTAGTTATACTCTCGGGATCCGATATATGCTTCTTACGGGGCAGACAAAGAGCCAGCCCAAGGCCTAGCATGTGACATCTGATACTGGATCGTATTACGTATTACTTAGTATTACTACGCCTGATACATATTATATTCTCTGTGAATATATCTGGAGAATTGGGTAGGCACGGTGCTTTGCTAGAAGCCAACCATGTCTTGTAATCAGTGAGAACGTGGTACGGGGTACGCACTGTTCGGATAGTCCGATAACCGGATTTAATGCCAATATATCCAAGAATCTCTTGGGTCGCTTCCCAAAGATTCACCATTGACATTTGACTCAATAGAATAAATCTAGGATTAATTATGAGAGAGAAAATTAATCTGGGATTAATTTCGGCAAGAATTAATCTGGGATTAAATTCGTATAGAAGAGAGAACACGATTAATTTAGAATTAATCGATAAAATAAATTTAATAATTAAATTAGATTTTTCTATTTAATTTATTTATTTGGGGATAAAATAATATATCGAATATATTAATTCAAATCGGATTTCAATACGAAATTAAAATTGGATTTTAATTCAAGCGAATGAATTAATTTAGAATTAATTCGTAAGCGACTATCGTAATAATTTTGCGAGGCATAATTATTTAATTAAATTGGATTTAATTATGTAGCGACAGTAAATTCGTTTAGTCGGAATTAAATGAACCCGGGCCCATGTCTAGTTATGTGTTGAGGAAGCCAACACAAAATTTGGAATTTAAATGTGGTGGGACCACATCACTTACATCAAATGTCTACAATTGATGGAAGTAGCTGGCTTTATTTAATGAAAAGCTTTAACACACACAACTACCAATTTTGGAAAACTATTCACTCTCATTCTCTCTTTGGCTTGGCCGAAACCCTCTCAAACATGGAGAAAAATTTCGCTTCAAATTTTTCATCAAAGCTAGCACTTGGGGAGTCATTTAAGGTGATAGGGAAACTCACCCAAGGAATAAACAACTCTACAACAAGCTTGGAGCTTCATCCAAAAGGAAAAATTTCAAATTTCTCCAAATCAATGTAAGTGTTTCTGTTACTTTTCTTGATTAATTCACACATATAATCATGTTTAGAGATCTTGTGGCATGTCTTAGAGACTAACAATGGTATCTAGAGCCTTGCTAAATATGATTTTGGAATCTAGGGTTTATAAACTTTAATTAGGGATTTTTGCTTGGAGCATGAAAATTCAAAATTTAGTTGTTGGATTGTTGAAAAATTGATTGGATCAAATTTCACCAAATTCCTTACATTGGCCGAATACTACCCTAGTTTAGCTCATGGTGATTTTTTCAATTTGACACTTGGATGTGTTAATGGCATGAAATATATGTTGAATGTTGATTTAATTGGATAGAAATCAAATTGGATGTTAATTTCTTGTCAATTGCCATGAATGAGCATGTTGTTGGAGACTTGATTTTGCTTCAATTTGTGTTGGACATGAATTGGAATGATAAGCATGATTAATTAGATTAATTAATATTTTGGAAATGTTAGATTAATTAATTAGTTGTGTTAATTACACTTAAATTGAATTAATGTAATATTTGGAATATTGTATTAATGTAAATTAGTCCCTAAAATAATAATTGGGCTAATTTGGTTATATTTGGATTAATGGGCTTGGTTGGGCCAAGTATGGTTGTGGACAATTGGGTTGGATCCAATTGGGCCTAAACTATTTCCATAAAAGTCCAAATGGGCCTAATGGACCAAAATTAATTTATGGCATAGGGTGATTCCTAAATGGGCCAAGGCATTATGGGCTTGATCTATAATGGCCAAAAGTCCATGCCTAAAGAATTAATTAAGGCCCATTGGATGCTAAATGGGCCTTTGAGACCATTTGGATTGGATTTGGAATCCAAGTCTATAAAGGCATTAATATAATAAATGTAATTGTTTAATTTGGAATTAAACTTGAATTAGTATTGAATACATTTAAAATTGGATTTAATATTGTAGTTCGATATAATTCAAAAATACTTACTTTGAGTATTTATTCTTAAACGAGTTGGACTCGCGCAAATCAAATCGTTGTATGAACATTGGATGGTTATTAATTGAAGAATTAATTAATTGGATTAGATTGATTGACAACATGCTATGTGTGAATGCTTGGATGTATTTGTTTGAATAATATATATCGGATGGATATTAGATGGGTGGAGGTAATTTTGGAAATTGTTGTAAATATGGTATTTATTTGAAATTGGACCTGCGTGTCCAGCCTATCACCTCTCATTCTCATTGTATTTCTCTCTCACTCACCAATTCCCCTCAATATAAATGAGGTTTCTTATAGTGTTATGTAATTGGTACTTTGAAGAATGTAAAGTGCTAGCGGGAGAGAGGAAATAAAGAGAGAGATTTGTTCTATGAACAAAATGTACATATCCATCCGCATATCATTATTATATTTATCGCACCTTATTATGCTTTTAGAATGCATGTTTAAGGGTGTATGATGAGACCTAATCAAAGATAATAAATTGATGGCCAATTTACGAAAATGCCCTCACATTTAATATTAAGTGTTTCTTTCCATTGAGTGGTTCTCTCTCACGATCCAAGATTGGCTTTGATTTGTTGGCCAAAGTCAAGATCATTGTCTATCGCGGATGTGTTTGAACCATGAAAGCTTTGTTAACATCGCATGTCTTGGGCAGTTGTGACTTGTTGGCCAAAGTTAAGGTCATTCTTGTTCATCGACGTGGATTACGAAGCTTTCCCACTATCAATGGGTCGCGCTTAACTGGAATCATTAAGCTTGTTGAGCCAAAGCCAAGGCTTAGTTGATTCAGAGGAAACATGTTAGGAAATATATTGGATATATGTTTCGGACTTGGATGTCCACCTATTGGATCTAGGAATTGGATGGGATCCAATTGATCTTAGAGATCTACCTAGTTAAATTATATACAGCTTGTTGGCAAAAGTCAAGGTTGTGTATTATTTAACAGGATCCTAGCCCAGTAGGAAGCTAGGTTTCCCGAGTACTCAACGGAGGGTTAGAGGCTCGCCGAAAAATAGTGGGAGACTAATATTAAATTTGTAATTTCGTTTAATACTCGCTAATATGCGCGCTCTATTATTTCTCTCGTTATTATATATATATTAGTTGGACTAATATTCATTTAGTGTTTTCTTCGAACAGTTAGACTGTACTCAACACTGCTCCATTTATAGTTGGTTATATAGTTGGACTATAGTAACCATTGCATGTGAGTGTACCTGAAACACTTGATTAGATAGTTGGACTATAGCAATCAAAATGGCTGGAAAGATAAGCATTATGAACATAATAATGGTGAGAATGTCTTTAACGGCTCAAATTTTCTAGACTGGGAAATGAACCTTAGGATAGTCCTGGGAGCTGAGAAGTTGCTCTATGTAATAGAGAGACCTCTCGAGCCTGAGCCCGAACTTGAGCAGCCAGTAGAGCATGAGCTTTGGAAGACTCATCGTGATGATAACTTTACTGCATAATATGTTATGCTTGCTGCAATGACTGCTCAATTTCGTCATCAGAACATGGGATTGGATCCTTATGTGATGATGTTGAAGTTGAATGATCTTCATAGATGTAATCTTAGATCTCAGAAGTATGATTTGCAGAAGCTATTTCGCTCTCATATGTCAGAGGGTACATCTATCGAACACTACGTGTCGTAGATGATTACTGACATCGAACAGTTGGGTCAGCTGGGAATTACCCTTCGAGGCTGAGACTTTCATAGATTTGATCTTACAGTCTTTGCCCGATTGCTGGGGCGGGTTCGTCATGAACTATAATATGATGAACCAATAGAAAACTCTTAGAAAGTTAATGGCTATGCGGAAAGAGGCAGAGCTAGAGTTCTGAAAGGCAAGAAGCGCGAGGCGCATCTTACTTCTACATCCAAGAATGCCCAGGCTTGGCCGGAGCCTTCTGGGGGTGTGGAGAAGAAGAAGGGCAAGGCTCAATCGTCACAGTCTTCTGGGAAGACAAAGGATATATCCCAAGATGTCTGCCTACACTATGGCAAACAGGGTCACTGGAAGTGTGACTCTTGTAAGTACAAGGCCGACTTAAAGGAAGCGAAGTCGGGCAAGGCTCCGGCTTCAGATATGTTTGTTATTGAAATAAACATGTCCATTACTAGTTTTAAAAATTGGATTTTTGATACCGGATGTGGTACTCAAATATGTACTGATGTGTAGGATCTGCAGAATAGTAGGAGACTGGCTTAATGGGAGATCGACCTTCGAGTCAGAAATGGGACGAAAGTTGTTTTTTTGGACGTTGGCACCTATGTTTTGAACCTGCCCTCATGGCATGCATTTACATTATGGGACTGTTATTTTGTACCTAGTTTGACTAGGAATATTATCTCTGTATCTAGTTTAACCTGATGCGGGTATACCTTTGTATTTAGGAACACTGGGTGTTTTGTTTGTAAAGATGATATTGAGATATGTACAACATATGTGAATAATGGTCTTTATATTTTGAATATAAACGAATCTCAAACATATAACATGACAAACAAAAAGATCAAATTGAGTAAAACAGATGAGACTTATTTGTGGCAATGTCATCTGGGACACATAAACAAAACTCGTATATCCACACTTTCGAAGAATGGATACTTGGACGGATTTGATCCTAATTCATATGATGTCTGCGAATCTTATATGTTAGGAAAAATGCCTAAAACACCTTTTAGTGGTAAAGGTGTACGTGCCACCGAGCTGTTAACACTCGTTCATAGTGACATATGCGGGCCCATGTCTGGCCATGCTAGAAGTAGATATGAATACTTCGTAATCGTTATGGATGATGCATCGCGTTATGGTTATGTCTATCTTATGAAACACAAGTCGGAAACTTTTGAGAAATTCAAAGAGTTTGGACACGAAGTATAAAAACAGACCGGCAAAAGTATTAAACATTATGGTTGGACCATGGTGGAGAATACTTAAGCAATGAGTTTCAAAATTACTTGAAAGAATATGGTATTCTTTCACAGTGGACTCCTCTTGGAACACCTCAATTGAACGGTGTGTCCGAACGGAGAAACCGAACTTTCTTGGACATGGTTAGGTCAATCATGAGTCGCACGAGCTACCATTTTCCTTCTGGGGATACGCATTAAACAGTGCAATACTTATTTTTCCGTCAAAGTCTGTTGAACAGACTCCATATGAAATATGGACAAGAAAGAAACCGGGTTTCTCATTCATGGAGATTTGGGGATGCCAGACATATGTTAAACGTTTGGATAGTACCAAACTAGAACCCAAATCGAATAAGTGCCTATTTATTGGTTATCCTAAGGAAACGAAAGGATATTACTTCTACAACCCACAAGAATCTCACATGATTCTTCCGCTACGGCCATAGTCTCAAGCACTGATCACACATACCAACCCGCAAACAAGAATACTACTCTTATAAGAAAATATTATCCGAGAGAGTGGTGATTCTCTGTTGTATCTTTACAAACTTCATGTGTTTAAAAAAATTACCCATCATACCCTTATAACTGGATCTTTTGAACTGGGAAGAAGAATGTCAATTTTTGATCCCACATAAGATTAT
>SKCR01052008.1:0-30809 GCA_019454045.1 Zanthoxylum bungeanum | reverse complement strand
AATAAAATGGTAAATGCTTTGTATTTTCTTGGAAAATATATAAAGGTTTTTAGAAAATCTTTTATCAATTAATTACACATTTTCTCTCCACCATTTTTCTCTCTCACTTCTCACGCCCAAATGGGCTTCATCTCCTTCTTCTTCACAGCTCACTGCCGTGAGCCAAATGGGAAGCAATGAGTGTGTTTTGTTGCAAAACACAAGTGCTAGCACACTTACGAGACTTGCGAAGGTGTTAGGGAGGTTCACCCATTAGGCGGGATCCGTTCGACGAAGCTTGGAGCTTGCGGAATGACCATTTTCACGCCCAAAACAGTGAGCAAATTCACTGCAGTTCACACCCAATGCTGTGAGGTTTTTCAAGTTTTGTTGCTTGCCGCGTCTCTCAACGATCGATGTGAGTATTCCGCTACCTCTGTTGATGTGTTCACACATGATTTCATTGCTTGTTTGATCTTGGGACCTAGATAAAACCTAACAATGGCATCAAGAGCTATAGGTTCAAGCATGAAAAATTGTAGGGCTTAAAATTGGGTATTTTGTATTTGAGCATGATTTTATAAAATTGGATGTTTGAGCATGCTTAATATTAATTATATTGAATATTGATTTGATCAATTTCAACAAAATGTGATTGGATCAATTTTGCCCAAAAATGTTACATTGGCCGAATGTGGATGAATTTTTGATTCTTGGAATTTTTTGGTTTTGATTCATTGGATGAGTTAGAATCATGTAGGATGATGTTAATTTGAAGTCAATTAGATTGAATTTTGAATTGAACATAAATCCCCAAAATTCTCATGTTGGCCGAATAGGTGAATGCCCTTGAATGTCTTGGTAATTTTGATTTTGTGACATTGGATGTGTATGAAATCAAATTGGATGGTGATTTAATGTCGATTGTGGGTTCGATTGGATTGAAACCAAATCGGACACAAAATCACTCCCTTGTCCGAGACTTAGTAGCATGTAAAATGGGTTTGATTTTTCAATTTGTATGTTGGACATATAATAATGAATTGAGTATGATTAATTGGACTAATTTAGTGTTTTGGAAATGTTGATTTAGTTGATTAATCATATAATGCACTTTAGGTAATTAAATTGCGGAATTGGATTGATGTAATTTAGTTATTTAGGCCTTAAATTGGATTTGGGCTTCTAATGTTGTAATTGGGCTCATTGGGCTTGATTTTATCAAGTTGGGTTTAGGCCAAATGGATTGGATCCAATTGGGCCCAAAACCACTACCATAAAGCCCAAATGCAACTTATAAACCTTTAAAGTTCAATTGGGCCTAATGGGCCTAAATTGATTTCTGGGCTTATGGGGTTACTCCTTGATTGGGCTTTGGTTGCCGAAGCCCACGCCTTAAAGAAATTAATTAAAGCCCATTAGACTTGAATTGAATTGACGTTGGACGTTAATCGGCTTTGAGTCCCGACGCGATTAAAATTTGGAATTTATTTAGTCGTTAAAGGTTTATTAAATAAAAGTGTAATATTTAATTTGGAATTGAATAGTGATTCGTATTAAAATACATGTTAAATGGATTAATTATGTAGTTAATTTAATTCAAGAATTCGTACTTTGAGTACTTATTCGCAAAACGAGTTTGACTCGAGCAAAATCAAATCGTTGTTTTGAACATTGGATGATCACATAATTATCAGATTAATTAATTTGATTAGATTGATTGATCAGCATGCTTATTGTGTGAATACATGGTTGTGATGAATGAATAATGTATATCGGATGGAATTAGTCGGGTGGGGCAATTTTGGAAATTGTTGTAATAAATTCGATTTATTAAATTGGACCTGCGTGTCCAGCCTTATCACCTTTATTCTCTTTGTATTCTCTTCTCACCCTATTCCCCTCAATGTAATGAGGTTTCTTTAGAAGTGTAGGTAACGGGAGAAGTAATACAAGTACTGGCTTGAGTGAGAAGAGAGAGATTTGATCTAGGATCAATGTAAAGTATCCATCCGCATATCATTATTATTTATTTTTTTCATACTCGCTTTTTATGTATTTAGATGCATGTTTAAGGGTGTATGATGATGAGACCTTAAAAAAGATAATGAAATTGGTAGCCAATTTGCACGCGAAAAGCCCTCATCAAATATCATGCGTCTTTTCCTTCCATTGAGTGATTCTACTCAAGATCCTAGATTGGCATTGGTTGTTGGCCAAAGTCAAGCCCTTGTCCGTCGAGATGTGTTTGAATCACGAGGCTTTGTTCCATATTGGTGTCTTGTCCAAGTTGTGGTTTGTTGGCCAAAGTCAAGACCACTTCTTGTCCATCGACATTGATTACGAAGCTTCCATGGTCGATGGGTCTGCGCTTGACTGGGATCATCAGGTTTTGTTGTGCCAAAGCCAAGGGCCTAGTTGATTCAGAGGAAAAAGGTTAGGGTATATATTAGATATATAGGCATATATAAGATATATGTTTCGGACTTGGATGTCCACCTACTGGATCTAGGAATTGGATTAGATCCAATTGATCTTAGAGATCTACCTAGTTAATTATCATACAATTTTGTTGGCCAAAGTCAAGATTGTGTGATATTTTAACGGGATCCTAGGCCCACTAGGAAACACGGTTTCCCGAGTACTCGACAGAGGGTTAGAGGCTCGACGAAAAATAGTGGGAGGCAAGAATTGAATTTGCAATTTCGTTCAATTACTCGCCATACGCGCTCAAACAAATATCACTCGTCATATATTAAAAATAAACAGTTGGACTGTATTATAGTTGATTATATATAATTGGATTATATTAACAATATATTTGAATTAATTAATTTCAGTTTACAGTTGATTTTATAATTGGATTATAGTATCAATGTATTGAGGTTAATTAATTTGGATTATTTTGATTATATAGTTGGACTATTATAATCCTTATAATATATAGTACCACTAATCGTTTATTAAATAGTTGGGACTATTGTAATCAAGCTAGAATTGAAAAAGTTGGATATTTAAAATATCATCTTGGATTAAAATATTTAAATGATTTTAATTTCAAATTGGGAATAAATAATAGGTTACTTTATTTGATTAAATAACTTATTATAACCTTAAGCCCAAAATTAAGCAAAAATAAGTAGAGCATAAAATCTTTGGAAGATTTATGTGATGATGACTTTAGTGCTTAATTTATATACTTGTCATAAATCTATGTTTAGATTTAATAAGTATTAAATTGCAATAATAATTCTTAGAGAATTGATTTGACTATTCTAGAGGTGAAAAGTCAAAGTTTGCAATTGGGCATGTAGCACGAGGTGCACAGTGTTTCGATATTCTAAAAACCCAAGGTTGGCTTAAGGTTCCTGAAATATTGAAAAGGATAATTGACATATCCCAAAGTGACTACCATTTGGATATGGCAGACACGAAGGAATTAAAGAAAGGGCAAGGCTCTTACTTTAAAATGATTGTCAAGTTATGTTCACTACTTATTGAAATTAGATTTTTAAATACTTAGTGTGATACATAAAATATATGTATTGATGTTCAGAATCTACTTTGAGCAGGATACTGACTTCAAGCTGAGATTGCTCTGCGAATCGGAAACGGGACGAAAGTCGTTTGTTTCGACCGTAGATACCTAAGTTTAGGAACTACCCTTCGGGTGTGTACTTAAATTAGGGAACTGTTATAATGTAACTAGTTTGACTAGAGACATTTTCTCTATATGTGTTGTTAATCCATTGTGGATAAACCTTTATATTCTAGAACACTAAGTGTTTTCATTATATAAAGATGCTACTGAGATAAACACATTAGATGTGAATAACAGAATTTATATTTTGAATATAATTAAATCTCAAAACATATAAAATGACAAATAAATAGCTCAAATTGATTTGATCAATAGAGACTTATTTGTGGCATTGTTGGTCTGGGACACAATTAAACAAGACTCGTATATCCGCACTTTTGAAGAGTGGGTACTAGGACTGATTTGACTATTCAAATAAGTCTACGAATCTAGTTATTAGGTAAAGTATCTAAAACACTATTTACTTGGTATAGTGAAAATGCCATCGATCTGTTAGCCCTATTCATTGTGAAGTTAGTGGGCCCATATCTAGCTAGCTAGATGTGAACATGAATATTTCGTGACCTTAATGGATGTGGCATCACGTTATGGTTGTGTTTTCTTTTGAAGAACACAGATCGGAAACTATTAGAGTTTCGACACGAAGTAGATAAACAGATCGACTATAGTATTATGCCGTCACAGTAAGACCGTAATGGAAAATACTTAAGCAGTAAGTTTCAAACATACATGAAAGAGTATAGTATTCTTTCAGATGAGGACTCCTCCTGAGACACGTCAGTTAGACGGTGTGTCCGAACGAAAAACACAATTTTGTTGGACATGATAAGGTTTATCACGAGTTGCTCTGAGCTATCATTTCCTTCAACAGGATATGTATTAACAGTGCAAAACTTATTTAGAATAAGGTTCCATATAAATCTGTTTGACAGATATCATATAGGATATGAACAGGAAAGAAACAGGGTTTCTCATTCCTAATAATTTGGGTATGCCGGGCATAACGTTTGGATGATACCAAATTAAACCCAAATTGGATAAGTGCCAATTATAGGTTATCCTAGGGAAAACCATAAGTATAGTACTTATATATCTCACAAAGAAACAATGTATTGTTGCTCACCATGCGGTTTTCCTAAGAGGACACCGATATACAGTGGTCAGTGGGAGGATAGTGATACTCGATGAAAATCGGAGTAATACTATTCAAGGCACGAAGTCCTTAATGGAACATAAATAGTTCATCAAGGATGAATCTGTACCATTAATCTTCGAATACACAAGAACCGCGTAGATCGGAGAGAACAGAAAACAACCTGGGGTATGGGTTTCTGATGTAACCCTTAAAATGTTAAATCTTATGGGATATACCAACCGACTACGTACGAGGAAGTGATACAGGTATCGACTCCCTGTTATGGCAAAGTGCCATGAGTCCGAAATGGATACCATATATAACACTATGTTTGGATACTAGTTGATGTACCGCAAGGCATTATGCCTATTGGTACTGTAATCGTCTTCAAGGAAGACATACATGGATGGCAACATACCAACGTACAAAGCTAGGCTTGTGACGAAGGTATCGTTATCAACATTGTGTTGATTACGGTTCAACCTTTTACCTGTTGCCATAGTAAATCCATTTTGATGATGCTTGTTGATACTGCATATTTCATTTATGAAATGTGTAAGTTAGTGATCAAAATCGCTTTCCTGAAAAGGAAACCTTTTGGAGGATGCTTACAACATCCTGACGATTTTGTATAACCGACAAACAAGTTTGCGGGTTATTCGATCCATGTTTGGATTGAAGAAGCGCACTGACAAGGAAATTCCCATAAAGCAATTTGGTGAAAGCTTGGCTTGTTGAGTTTATTCTAAGGTCCCAAGATCAAATCAAGACATGAAAACATGCGTGAATACACCAATGAAGATAGCGGAATACTTACATTGATCGGTTATGTCGATTTGAAGACGAATCATGCCCAAAAACGCACTGCCTTGGTAAGCATCCTGCATTGCAGTCCACATTGCCTCCAAAAACAGAATTTTGAGATGAAAACGCAAGCTCCTAGCTTCGTTGGATGGATCCCGGCTCATGTCGAACCTCCCTACCACCTTCGCAAGACTCGTAGTGTGCTAGCACTTGAATTTTCACCATGAAAATCCAACCCTTGCTTCCCTAAAGTCACGCCTGAATTGGTTCCAAACCAGTAAAACATGTTTCAGTTTTTGGCGTGAAGGAGAGGAGAGAATTTGAGAGAGATGATCTGTATTATTAAGTTAAAATGATTTACCAAAAATCAATTTATATTTATGCCTAAAATTTATTAAATTGATAATAAATTTATGACACAAATCATGCAATGGTTTAGAGTGTCAAACACTCAATCCATGCAAGACCATTGAGTGTATTGTACACAATCTTCATGCAATGCATTAGAATAAAATAATGCATAATATGACATGTGTCATGTGGGCCCCACACGTTTTCAAATGAAAGTGGGCCCACGTGCACTCACGCGTTCGGGTTCGATATTCCGAAATACCGAGCTTACGTCGCGACGTTAATTAAATCGAATTTAAATAAATAATTGCGCCTAGCGAAATTATTATTTACGTCGCTAACGAATTAATTCTAAATTAACTCGTTTGCCCGAATTAAAATCTAATTTTAATTCCGCGTCGAAATCTAATTTCGTTTAATATATCGAATATATTAATTTACCGATTAATTCCAATTAATCGTTATCTCTCTCTAGACGATATTTTATCTTAGATAAAATATCTCCGTAATTAATCCTAGATTAATTTTCTCTCTCTTCTGTATAATCCCAAATTATTCAAGAGTGCGAGTTGTGCGTCATCGGTGGATTATCGGGAAGCGACCCATGAGATCCCCGGATAATCTGGCAGTAAATACGGTCGTCGGAGTATCCGAATCACGTACGTACCAAGTACTACGTTCTACCGATTTACGAGACAAGGTCGACTCCTAGCAAAGCACCAAGTCTACCTAATTCTCCGGACATATCCATTAAAGAATATTAAGATCTGTATCAAGCGTAGTATACTAATGTATTGTGCATATCGGCCCAATATCGGATAATCACGTGCTAGGGCTGGGGCTGGATAAGTGTCTGCCCCGTCCGAAACACATATCGGATGTCTGGTAACTAGTCTCTATAATCGGATATTCATGACCTGGTCATAATATCACGATTGGATGCGCATCACTTAAGAGCACTAATACCGTATCCTGCGTGACATCATCTCCATTATGACTGGAGTGCACTTTCGTCTTGACATCACATCAATACACTAAGATTCCTGATAAACCCAGAAGAGGTGAACACAGAACCAGTTAAGATCCCCCACCACCAAAACCAAAGTTTACCGATTGTCGTAAGTATTAGCGATGTAAGTCTCAGGTTAAGACTATACACACCTACCTTGATTTCGGCCTCCCATAGACACCTAGTCATAATACCAATGGGATTCCGAAGGGTCTATCCAGAGCGAAGCTGTTTCCCGTACCATCGGTGAAAACGACCTCCTATCGCATTTGCACAAGTATCCAATACTTATATATATGAGAACTATGCCGTTGTGCCCTCACAACGCACACAAGTGCAATACTAGCCTATTCCGCATTATCGATGTCCAGTCTCGATAATACTACGGCTAGGGATATTTAATGATTAATCCTTCGTGGACTGATACTGTCTCATATCATCTCAATCCAGGAACTAATCATAGGGACCTCTCTTCATTTATATATCTATGGTGATCTAATCACAAATGATGAGAGTGCAATTTCCTTGTCACATAGTTAATTTGCTACAACAACACAATGATCTGTGCAAATAGTGACGCTATGGGTCATTTTGTCCAACAATCTCCCACTTGGCACATAGCCAGTCACTCGAGTGTCTAACACCCGAACTATGTACAATTCGCTCAAATTGCTGAGGAAAGGTTTTCGTCAGCGGATTTGCTTAATTATCGTCTGACGCGATTTACACGATCATCACATCGCCACGATGTATGATCCAAACGAATCAGATGATATAGAAGTATATATCTGGATCGTTGATGAGACCTTTAATTCTTTAGCCTGTGCTGACGCCTAGCTCAGCTGCTAACAGAATTATATCTAATCTAATTAGATTTATTATCGATCCAAATGGCTTCTATTGCTGCCTCAGCTGCAGCAATAATCCACATTTGTTGTTTATTCGGCAGCAGTTATCTTGCTCGGAATATTTCCAGCTCACTGTCCCGTTATTCAAACTTTATAGTACCGTAGGTATTTAATCGTTTGGAAACTTGCAGTAGTGATCCCAGTCACTTCAAGTTCTCCTTCTCCATAGTTTAAGACAACATCTTTAGTTCTCTAAGATACTAACAGATGTCCTTAAATTCAATCCGGTGACTATCACTTGGATTGACCTGATTGTGACTCCATATGCTCGAAGCGTATGAGACACCAATACAAGTACATTTTAAATGTACAATTTCCCAGAGAGTGTTAACAACTCCAAATCTATCCCAGTAGATCTTTATTCCCTGAATAAAGTTATACTACTCCCAGAATTCTACGGAGAATTTCTATTGAAAGAATATCTATGAAAGCCAAGCTTTCACCAATTGCTTTATTGGGAATTTCATTGTCAGTGCCCTCTCCCACTAACCTCCTTATATACACAAGAATTATTTCGTTTTGAGTTAAATCATAAACCATTATGATTATTTCAAAACGTCAGTTCCAAGAACCTTATGCTTGCATTGATCCAAACATGGATCGAATAACCCGCAAACCTTGTTTGTCGGTTATACAAAATCGTCAGGATGTTGTAAACATCCTCCAAAAGGTTTCCTTTTCAGGAAAGCGATTTTGATTTGTAACTGACATATTTCATAAAATGAATATACAGTTATCAACAAGCATCTTCAAAATGGACTTACCATGGCAACAGGTAAAAGGTTGAACCGTTATTAACACAATGTTGATAACGATACCTTTCCGTCAAAAGCCTAGCTTTGTACGTTGGTATGTTGCCATCCATGTATGTCTTCCTTGAAGACGTATAATGTACCAATAGGCACAATGCTTTGTGGTACAACAACTAGTATCCATAATAGTCGTTATACATGGAATCCATTTCGGACTCATGGCACTTTGCCATAACAGGAGTCGATACCTCGTATCACTTCCTCAAAACGTAGTCGGTGGATATACCTTCATAAGATTGACATCTTAATGAGGTTAGATCAGAAACCCATACCCTAGGTTGTTTTCTGACTCTATCCGATATACCCGATTTCTTGTGTATTTGAAGATTAATGGTACAGATTCATCATAGATGAATTGTTTGTGTTCCATTAAGGACTTCGTGCTATGAATAGTATTACTCCGATTTTCATTGAGTATCACTATCCTCCCACTGACCACTGCATATCGGTATTCCTCTCAGGAAAACCGCATGGTGAGCAACAATCACATTGTTCTCATGTGGGATTTATAAGTACTATACTTATGGTTTCCCTTAGGATAACCTATATTGGCACTAATCCAATTTGGGTTCTTAGTTTGGTATCATCCAAACTTATGCCTGGCATACCCAAATTATCAGGAATGAGAAACCTCGTTTCTTTCCTGTTCATATCCTATATGATATCTGTCAAACAGATTTACATGGAACCTTATTCCAAATAAGTTTTGCACTGTTAATACATATCCTGTTGAAGGAAACAGTAGCTCAGAGCGACTCGCGAAAAACCTAATCATGTCCAACAAAACTTGGTTTTTAGTTCTGACACATCATCAATTGACGTGTCTCGGGAGGAGTCCTCATATGAAAGAATACCGTACTCTTTCATGTACATATGAAACTTACTGCTTAAGTATTTACCAATACGGTCTTACCGTAGCGGCATAATACTACAGCCGATCTGTTTGTATACTTCGTGTCGAAACTCAAAGTTTCGTATTTGTGTTCTTCAAAAGAAACACATAACCATAACGTGATGCCACATCCTGTTAAGGTCACGAAATATTCATGTTCACATCTAGCCTAGCTAGATATGGGCCCACTTACTTCACCATGAATAGGGCTAACAGATCGGTGGCCCTTTTACTATTACCAAGTAAATAGTATTTTAGGTATTTTACCTAATAAACTAGATTCGTAGACCTTATTTGAATAGTCAAATCAGTCCTAGTATCGACTCTTCAAAAGTGTGGATATACGAGTCTTGTTTAATTGTGTCCTAGACAACAATGCCACAAATAAGTCTCTATTGATCAAATCAATTTGAGCTATTTATTTGTCATTTATATGTTTGAGATTTTATTTATATTCAAAATATAAATTATGTTATTTACATCTAATGTATTTATCTCAGTATCAACTTTATTAATGAAACACTTTAGTGTTTTAGAATATAAAGGTTTTATCCGCATCGGATTAAACACTGATATAGAGATAATGTCTCTAGTCTAACTAGTTACATTATAACATTTTTAAGTACATACCCAAATGGTAGTTCCTAAATTTAGGTATCTACGGTCGAAACAGCGACTTTCGTCCCGTTTCCAATTCGCAGAGAAATCTCGGCTTGAAGCCAGTATCCAGCTCACAGCGGATTCTGAACGTCAATACATATATGTATTATGTACCACACTAAGTATTTAAAATCCAATTTTAATACTAGTAGTAAACATAACTTTGACAAATATTTTTAAAGTTAGAGCCTCTCCCTATCTTTAATTCCTTCGTGTCTTCCATATCCAAATGGTAGTCACTTTGGATATGTCTATTACCTTTTCAATATTTCCCAAACCTTTGGCCAAGCCTTGGGTTTTAGAATATCGAAATGATGTGCACCCTTGTGGTACATGCCCTTGCAAACTTTGACTTTTCTCCACTAGAATGGTCAATTAATTCTCCAAGAATTATTAATTGCAATTTTAATACTTTTAAATCTAAAGATAGATTTATTGTAAGTATATTAATTAAGCACTAAAGTCATCATCACATAAATCTTCCAAAGACTTTATGCTCTACTATTTGCTTAATTATGGGCTTAGTCATAATAAGTTATTTTATCAAATAAATTAACCTATTATTAATTCCCAATTGAAAATTAAATCATTTAAAACATCTAATCCAAGGATTATATATATTTTAAATATTCAACCTTTCAATTCTTTCTTGATTTCAATAGTCCAACTGTTTAATCAATTTTAATAAGGTACTATTTATTATAATGATTACAATAATCCAATTATTTAATCAACTATAATTTTAATATTGATTACTATAATCCAATTATAAAATCAACTATCATTTTAATTCAATATATTGATTACTATAATCCAATTATAAAATCAACTATATATCGAATGAGTTTGTATATAGTCCAACTATATATATATATTTTTTAAAAAACAACATAAAATATTAGTCCAACTAATACTTTTGATTAATATGACGAGTAAAATAAAATGAGCGTGTTTAGCGAGTATTCGAACGAATGTTGCAAATTCAATACTTGCCTCCCACTATTTTTCGTCGAGTCTCTAACCCTCTGTGGAGTACTCGGGAAACCGTGTTTCCTAGTGGGCTAGGATCCTATTAAATAACCACACAACCCTGACTTTGGCCAATAAAAAGCTGTATGCTATTTAACTAGGTAGATCTCACAGATCAATTGGATCTCATCCAATTCCTAGATCCGGTTAGGTGGACATCCAAGTCCGAAACATATGTATAATGTCAATGTATCCATACATTTTCCTAACCATATCCTCCGAATCATCTAGGCCTTGGCTTTGGCCAAAAACAAACCTAATGATTCCAGTTAAGCGGGACCCATTGACGAGGAAAGTTTCGTAATCAATGTCATTGGACAAAAAGTGACCTTGACTTTGGCCAATAAAAATCACGATTTGGACAAGACACCAATATGCAACAAAACTCTCATGATTCAAGTACATCCTTGATTGACAAAGGTCTTGACTTTGGTCAAAAACAAACCAATGCCAACTTCGGATCTTGAACAAGAATCATTCAATGGAAGGATATTTACTTAATATAGATTGAGGGATTTTCGCGTGCAAATTGGCTACCAATTTAATTATCTTTGTTAAGGTCTCATCATCATACACCCTTAAACATGCATTCTAAAAACATAATAAGCGAGTATGAAATAAAATAATAATGATATGCGGATGGATACTTTACACATTGATCCTAGATCAAATCTCTCCCTTTCTCACTCAAGCTAGCACTTGTACTACTTCTACCCGTTACACTACACTTCTAAAGAAACCTCATATATATAGAGGGGAATAGGTGAGAAGAGAATACAAAGAGAAAGAAGGTGATAAGGCTGGACACGCAGGTCCAATTTAATAAATCAATTTATTACAACAATTTCTAAAATTGCCCACCCGCTAATATCCATCCGATATACATTATTCATTCAACACAACCACGTATTCACACACATAAGCATGCTATCAATCAATCTAATCAAATTAATTAATCTGATAATTAAGTGATCATCCAATGTTCAAACAACGATTTGATTTTGTTCGAGTCAAACTCGTTTTTGCGAATAAGTACTTAAAGTACGAATTCATGAATTAAATTAAACTACATCATTAAATCTAATTTAACATGTATTTAATACTAATTCACTATTCAATTCCAAATTAAATATTACACAGTTTTTAATAAACCTTTTACGATTTAAATTCCAAATCTAATCGTAACGCGTCTCAAAGACCGATTAATGTCCAACGTCAATTCAATTAAAGTCCAATGGGCTTTTGATTGATTTCTTAAGGCGTGGACTTTTGGTCAACTCGGGTCAAACCGATAACAAAGTCCAATCCGGGATTTACCCCATAAGCCCATAAATCAATCTTGGCCCATTAGGCCCAATTGAACATTAAAGGTTCATTAGTCGCAATTGGGCTTTATGGTTAAGGTTTTGGCCCAATTGGATCCAATCCACTTGGCCTAAACCAAACTTGATAAATCAAGCCCAATAGGCCCAAATACAACATTTAAATCCAATTTCCAAAATTAGGCCCAATTAATTAAATCCAAAAATCCAATTTTAACAATTTAATTATCAAAAGTGCATTATATGATTAATCAACTAAATCAACATTTTTAAAACACCAAATTAGTCTTATTATCATATTCAATTCATTATCACATGTCAAACACACATAATGAAAAATCAAACCCATTTACATGCTTTCATGCTCTGGGCCAAGGAAGGTTATTTTGTCCGATTTGAATTCAATCCGATTATTTACACAATCGACACACGTATTAACTTCCCGAATGATTTCATATACATCCAATGTTCATAAAATCAAAATTACCAAGACATTAAAGGGCATTGTAGATTCGGCCAACATAAGGAATTTAGGGTTTTTGTTCAATTTAAAATTAAATCCAATTCAATCTTAAATTAACATCATCCTACTCCATTACAACTCATCCAATGAATTAACAATGAAAAAATTCCAAGAACTCCAATATGACCTTACATTCGGCCAACATCAATATTTTGGGGAAAATTATTCCAAATCAATTTTCATCAAATTAGTCCAACCAAAATGAAATTAAACATGTTATAAGCATACTCAAACAAGCAATTTATTCAAATCATGCTCAACAAACATTTACCCAAATTTTAAGCCCTACATTTTTCATGCTTGCAACATTAGCTCTGATACCATTGTTGAGTTTATTCTAAGGTCCCAAGATCAAATCAAGACATGAAAACATGCGTGAATACACCAATGAAGATAGCGGAATACTTACATTGATCGGTTATGTCGATTTGAAGACGAATCATGCCCAAAAACGCACTGCCTTGGTAAGCTTGCTGCTACTGCATGTCCACTCCACTGCCTCCAAAAACAGAATTTTGAGATGAGAAACGCAGCTCCTAGCTTCGTTGGATGGATCCCGCTCATGGTCGAACCTCCCTACCACCTTCGCAAGACTCGTAGTGTGCTAGCACTTGAATTTTCACCATGAAAATCCAACCCTTGCTTCCCTAAAGTCACGCCTGAATTGGTTCCAAACCAGTAACATGTTTCAGTTTTTGGGCGTGAGGAGAGGAGAGAATTTGAGAGAGATGATCTTGTATTATTAAGTTAAAATGATTTACCAAAAATCAATTTATATTTATGCCATAAAATTTATTAAATTGATAATAAATTTATGACACAAATCATGCAATGGTTTAGAGTGTCAAACACTCAAACTCCATGCAAGACCATTGAGTGTATTGTACACAATCTTCATGCAATGCATTAGAATAAAATAATGCATAATATGACATGTGTCATGTGGGCCCCACACGTTTTCAAATGAAAGTGGGCCCACATGCACTCACGCGTTCAGGTTCGATATTTCCGAAATACCGAGCTTACGTCGCGACGTTAATTAAATCGAATTTAAATAAATAATTGCGCCTAGCGAAATTATTATTTACGTCGCTAACGAATTAATTCTAAATTAACTCGTTTGCCCGAATTAAAATCTAATTTTAATTCCGCGTCGAAATCTAATTTCGTTTAATATATCGAATATATTAATTTACCGATTAATTCCAAATTAATCGTTATCTCTCTCTAGACGATATTTTATCTTAGATAAAATATCTCCGTATTAATCCTAGATTAATTTTCTCTCTCTTCTGTATAATCCCAGATTATTCAAGAGTGCGAGTTGTGCGTCATCGGTGGATTATCGGGAAGCGACCCATGAGATCCCCGGATAATCTGGCAGTAAATACGGTCGTCGGAGTATCCGAATCACGTACGTACCAAGTACTACGTTCTACCGATTTACGAGACAAGGTCGACTCCTAGCAAAGCACCAAGTCTACCTAATTCTCCGGACATATCCATTAAAGAATATTAAGATCTGTATCAAGCGTAGTATACTAATGTATTGTGCATATCGGCCCAGTATCGGATAATCACGTGCTAGGGCTGGGGCTGGATAAGTGTCTGCCCCGTCCGAAACACATATCGGATTTCTGGTAACTAGTCTCTATAATCGGATATTCATGACCTGGTCATAATATCACGATTGGATGCGCATCACTTAAGAGCACTAATACCGTATCCTGCGTGACATCATCTCCATTATGACTGGAGTGACACTTCCGTCTTGACATCACATCCAATACACTACGATTCCTGATAAACCCAGAAGAGGTGAACACAGAACCAGTTAAGATCCCCCACCACCAAAACCAAAGTTTACCGATTGTCGTAAGTATTAGCGATGTAAGTCTCAGGTTAAGACTATACACACCTACCTTGATTTCGGCCTCCCATAGACACCTAGTCATAATACCAATGGGATTCCGAAGGGTCTATCCAGAGCGAAGCTGTTTCCCGTACCATCGGTGAAACACGACCTCCTATCGCATTTGCACAAGTATCCAATACTTATATATATGAGAACTATGCCGTTGTGCCCTCACAACGCACACAAGTGCAATACTAGCCTATTCCGCATTATCGATGTCCAGTCTCGATAATACTACGGCTAGGGATATTTAATGATTAATCCTTGTGGACTGATACTGTCTCATATCATCTCAATCCAGGAACTAATCATAGGGACCTCTCTTCATTTATATATCTATGGTGATCTAATCACAAATGATGAGAGTGCAATTTCCTTGTCACATAGTTAATTTGCTACAACAACACAATGATCTGTGCAAATAGTGACGCTATGGGTCATTTTGTCCAACATGGCTTTCATAGAAATTCTCCGTAGAATTCTGGAGAGTACAACTTTATTCAGGAATAAAGATCTACTCTCTACTGGGATTATTTGGAGTTGTTAACACTCTCTGGGAAATTGTACATTTAAAATGTATTTAATATGGTGTCTCATACTTTGAGCATATGGAGTCACAATCGGGTCAATCCAAGTGATAGTCATGGATTGAATTTAAGGACATCTGTTAGTATCTTAGAGAACTAATATGCTGTCTTAAACTATGGAGAAGGAGAACTTGAAGTGACTGGGATCACTACCGCAAGTTTCCAAACAATAAATACTGCGGTACTATAAAGTTTGAATAACGGGACAGTGAGCTGGAATCTTCCGAGCAAGATACTGTTGCCGAATAAACAACAAATGTGGATTATTGCTGCAGCTGAAACAGCAATAGAAGCCATTGGGTCGAAAATAAATCTAATTAGATTAGATATAATTCTGTAGCCGCTGAGCTATGCGTCAGCACAAGGCTAAAGAATTAAAGGTCTCATCGACGATCCAGATATATACTTCTATATTCATCTGATTCGTTCGGATCATACATCGTGGCGATGTGGTGATCGTATAAATCGCGTCAGACGATAATCATGAAAATCCGCTGACGAAAACCTTTCCTCAGCAATTTGAGCGAACCGTCCATAGTTCGGGTGTTCGACACTTGAGTGACTGGCTATGTGCCAAGTGGGAGATTGTTGGATAATATGACCCATAGCGTCACTATTTGTACATATCATAGTGTTGTTGTACAAATTAACTATGTGACAAGGAAATTGCACTCTCATCATTTGTGATTAGATCACCTTAGATATATAAATGAAGAGAGGTCCATATGATTAGTTCCTGGATTGAGATGATATGAGACAGTATCAGTCCACGAAGGATTAATCATTAAATATCCCTAGTCGTAGTATTATCGAGACTGGACATCGATAATGTGGAATAGACTAGTATTGCACTTGTGCGTGTTGTGAGGGCACAACAGCATAGTTCTCATATATTTGGGTATTGGATACTCATGCAAGTGCGATAGGAGGTTGTGTTTCACCGATGGTACGGGAAACAAATTCGCTCTGGATAGACCCCTCGGAATCCCATTGGTATTATGACTATGTGTCTATGGGAGTCCGACATCAGGGTATGTGTGTATGGTCTTAACCTGAGACTTGCACCGCTAATGCTTACGACAATCAATATACTTTAGTTGAGGTCGTCCAGGACTCTAACCGGTTCTGTGTACGCCAATGCTGGGTATATTGAGAATCGTAGAGTATTGGGTGTGATGTCAAGACGGAAGTATCACTCCAGTCATAGTGGAGATGATGTCACGCAGGATATGGAATTAGTGCTCTTAAGTGCTGGCCGGCCATCGGGATATTATAACAAGGTCATGTATATCCGATTATAGAGACTAGTTACCAGACATCCGATATGTGCTTCGGACGGGGCAGACACTTATCCATCCCCAGCCCTAGCACGTGACTATCCGATACTGGGCCAATATACATAATACTTGGTATACTACGCCTGATATAGATCTTAAATATTCTTAGATGAATATGACCGGAGAATTGGATAGACTTCGTGCTTTGCTAGAAGCCGATCTTGTCTCGTAAATCGGTAGAACGTAGTACTTGGTACGTACGTGATTCGGATATTCCGACGACCGTATTTACTGCCGAATTATCCGGGGATCTCATGGGTCGCTTCCTGATAATGCACCGATGACGCATAACTCGCACTCATTAATAATCTGAGATTATATAGAAGAAAGAGAAAATTAATCTAGGATTAATTACGGAGATATTTTATCTAGGAAAAAATATCGTCTAGAGAGAGATAACGATTAATTTGGAATTAATCGATAAATTAATATATTCGATATATTAAACGAAATTGGATTTCGACGCGAAATTGAAATTGGATTTTAATTCGGGCGAACGAATTAATTTAGAATTAATTCATTAGCGACGTGAATAGTGAATTCGCTAGGCGTAATCATTTAATTACGATGCGACAGAAAACTCGCTAATTAGGAATTAGCGAAACTGAGCCCGAGTGTGATTGCGAGCGCATTCGTATTTCGAATTCGAGTGCGGCGATGCAAGTCACATCAAGCGTCAAATCATTCGTCACATCAAGCGTCAAATCAAATGTCACTTTGAGTGATGTGATTGATTGATGTGATTGATTGATTGAAAGACTTACATCACTTTATTAAAGTAATGAATAGTTGATGTAAGTTGTTGGAATAGTGTTGGTGGTTGAGAAAGCCATTTCCATTTGATTTTATTTGATAAATAAAATGGTAAATGCTTTGTATTTTCTTGGAAAATATATAAAGGTTTTTGGAAAATCTTTTATCAATTAATTACACATTTTCTCTCCACCATTTTTCTCTCTCACTTCTCACACCCAAATGGGCTTCATCTCCTTCTTCTTCACAGCTCACTGCCGTTAGCCAAATGGGAAGCAATGAGTGTGTTTTGTTGCAAAACACAAGTGCTAGCACACTTACGAGACTTGCGAAGGTGTTAGAGAGGTTCACCCATGAGGCGGGATCAGTTCGACGAAGCTTGGAGCTTGCGGAAGGACCATTTTCACGCCCAAAACAGTGAGCAGATTCACTGCAGTTCACGCCCAATGCACTGAGGTTTTTCAAGTTTTGTTGCTTGCCGCGTCTCTCAACCGATCGATGTGAGTATTCCGCTACCTCCGTTGATGTGTTCACACATGATTTCATTGCTTGTTTGATCTTGGGACCTAGATAAAACCTAACAGAAGTAACATTCAATGTTTTCAAGGCCATGAATTTTCCAGATGATGAAAAGAAGGAGGAATGTTTCAAACTCGATGTGATACACAGTACCGTTCAGAACTCTGATGAAAAACAAAGTTCTACTGACAAACTTAAAACATGTCAATTGCCTGTGGAGCCTAAAGATAAAGCATCTTTTGCACTAAAGGATCCAATTCTTGCTCTACAAGCAATAGAAGAGAAAAAGTTCCACCAGCTCAACGAATTGGAGGAATTTCACAATCAGCCTTTTGAAGATGCCAAATTGTACAAAGAAAAGGGCAAGAAAAGACATGATGAGAAGTTAGTGCGCATACAACTGGAACCAGGGCAGAAGGTACTGTTAAACAAATCAAGGGTGAAATTCTTCCCATGGAAGCCAAAATCACGGTGGTCAGGTCCATTTGTGATCACCAAAGTTTTACCAAATAGAGCCGTTGAGATACATGATCCTGACGCTAACAAAACTTTCAAGGTTAAAAACAAGCGTGTCAAGCACTACTGGGGAGAATCATTTGAGCGACAAAAAGAAAGTGTCACACTTTCAGATCCAGCTTAACGTTCGAGAAGTCAAGTCTGGCTGACGACTTTAAACTTAGCGCTCGCAGGGAGGCAACCCATGCAAATCTTGTATATATTGTGATTTGTTGTGTTTTATTTTTGTGTGTTTAATTTTTCAGGTTTAGTCATTTCAAGATGGAAGAAGCTCTCGCAAATCTTCACAAGCAATTTCCTTCTCTCCCTCAAAAAATCCACGGTGTGCCCAATGACATTCGTTGGGTAATTGAAGCACGAGTCCGATTGGCAGGTGAGTCTTCTGACACTTTTATTTCACATCTACCTGGTTTTGGAAGAAGCACCTATGCAAAGAAACGTAGAGCTAAGCAAATGGGTGTTTGTTTCAAATGTGCACGATTTAATTGCAACACTTGTTGTCGTTCTTTAGGAATGGTGTCTGATAATCGCGAAGACAAAATTAAATTTATTAGGGATGGCTTGAGTAAGGAGTCTTTAGATGATATATCTTTAACTCTTGAGACGCATCCGAGTGGATATGTTCACATAGCCATTCGCAAATTACATACACAATTCCAAAAAGAAAGACAACAATTAAGTCTTGGGAATCTGACTCAAAAAGACCCTGTTTGTCAATTTATAAGAAAATTGGATGGGAAGCTTGTCCCTGACCCATAGACGTCAATCAAGCCGTTACTTTTCTTGTAAATATTATATCTCTTTGTCTTTTCTTAATAATTGGGATTTGTTTTGTTGTTTTCTTTTATTTTCTCCGACAGGATCCAGACCTTTTTGACTATCACGATATTATTTCGCTACTAATCATCCTCTGGAAGATACTTGTGCTATTTTTACTCACCCTTTTCAGGTACTATAAATTCAGCCTGTCATTGCACTTTTGAAGCATCCAGAGTTGAAAAAGAAATACATAAAAAATGGAAGCCACTTCAAGAAGACGAGTTGAAAACATCTGTGTGTTTTGCGGTAGTAGTGTTGGAACTAAACCACAATACGTAGAAGCAGCACATGAATTGGGTCGAGTCTTAGCTGCAAGGAATATGCACTTAATATATGGCGGAGGCAATCTTGGACTTATGGGGATCATTTCAAAGGCTGTACAGGAATAAGGTAGTCATGTTTTGGGAATCATCCCAAAACCTTGGCAGAGGCAAATCTTATTGGATCATCAAACAGAGAGGAACTGATCGTGCCAGGTATGTCTGAACGACTGGTAGAAATGATTAACCGTGCTGATGCTTTTATCGCTTTACCAGGTGGCTTGGGCACATTGGAGGAAATTTTTATAGTTATATCTTGGGCGAACCTGAACATACACCAGAAACCGCTTGGACTGCTTAACGTTGATGAATCTTATGATTTTCTTTGTGTGTTTCTTGATGATGCTCGGAGAAATGGGTTCGTGTCAAAACCTATGAAAGAACTCCTCTTCACTGCTAGAACTGCTCCAGATCTAATAGACCAACTCATAGCTTATGAACCACAAGTTGACCCTATCCTTTCAAAGATAAATTGGTCCGAGACGATCGTGGTAAGAGGCGTCGGATTAATCTGGATCTTAACCTTTAATTTCCTGTAGATTTCAGCTAACCAGGTACGACCTTCTTACTCTCCTTTGACTGTTTAAGACATTGGGGACAATGACTCATTTAGGTTTGGGGGAGGGAATTAGTTGATCAGTACCTTATTTTTAGTTTGTATGTTATTTTTATTTTTAGTTCAAAATTTTTCGAAAAATACAAAAAAATTGAAAAATTTTCAAAAAATTACAAAAATATTTTGCGTTTTTGTGTTTTTATTTTGACTAAAAAGGTGAAATTGGTAAGAGATAGCTGAGTAAGGAGTTTCCACTCCTGAGACGTATCTCAAACCTATTTCGAAACAAGTTAATTTTTGTTTATTTCATTTTGAATTATTTAATTTTTGAATTCTCCTTAAAACGGACTAAAATGGATCTTCATATGCTCAGTTGACAGATATTATCAACATCTATAGTAACATACGGACATGAGCTAAAATTGAAAAGTTTGTAATATTTAGTGCTCTAGTTTAATTGGAGGAAGCATCTTAAAAAAGTGATGGAGTAAAAAAAAAAAAAAAAAAAAAAAACGTCCAAGATCCGAGTTATTAAGTCATTAAGGTGTTTTTTAACACCTAGTGCCCTAAAACCAACTGGTTTGGGAGTCACTGGCCCAAAGCTCGTTACATGGATCAAAGATGCTGCAAAAATATATCTGAAGTCTGAGTAATTAAGTCCGTAGGGGTGTCTTAACACCTGGTGCCCTAAAACCAACTGGTTTGGGAGTCACCGACCCAACACTCGCTACATAGATGGAAGATATTGTATATAAATAAAAAATAGAGAAAAATCAAAGAAAAAATCAGAAAAATTATTCCATTACTCCAAAAGATGTGAAATCTGATAGAACTTTAGGACAAAAATATTACTCTCTTATCAACTGCACTTATGACTGTTGTGGGCAAAAATGAGTTGTTTAATATTTTGTTGGCTGTGTATATGAAGAATGGTAAAAATAATCGGAGAATTTACTTATTATTCTAATTTAGAATGAAACAAAACAACTAGTAACTTGGAGTAAAAGTTTCATCTGATTAGTCACTAACATCTTTATTCTATTTTCTCTTGTCTTTTTGGTTTTGTGTGCATTAGTTTTATTATTTTTTTACTTTTGTAAAACGTTTGTGGGTATCGTTGCTGTAAGCCCTCACGAGACTATAACTCGTCCACTAGGGACACCTAGGGGTTTAAAGGCTTGTTGCATATGCTAAATGCAACCGTGATCCCTACGAAAGTGGCTTAGTTTAATTTTATTTTTATTTTGTTTTTTGCTCGAGGACTAGCAAAATGTTAGGTTTGGGGGTGTGATGAGCGGAAAATATATCAATATTTACCGCCCCTTTACCTTAATATTTTATTTAGTTTCTCGGGTTTGATGAACTTTTTGATGTGTTTTAGTTTATTTTGCAGATAAAATAATATCGGGTCTCAATGAAATCATTTAGGATGAAATATGGGTCAAATAATGGCAATTATTGGACTTGATATTTTAATTTTGGAGATTGGAAATTTGAAATGACGTTTTGACGAAGTGCAGTTTTGGAAATTCCAGTTTTGCGCATCTGTTGTATTTTGGGCATAACGTTTTACTCAGATATCGGATTGAGCTAATTCAAGTCCCAGATTAAAGAAGACGCAAGATCTACAACTTTGAAAGACAAAATAATTTCGAATTCGGAAGATTTCATGCCCGAAATTGATGAACCATCCAGAAGTGTGTAGTGTGTAATTATTAAAGTCACTTTCAATCATCATTTTCAAAGCAAAAAATAAATTAATAAATAAATAATAAAAATTATCAAATCATCACCAAACATGATAAGAGATTAGTGGAACAATTAATAATGGATTTGGTGGAGCAATTAGTGGAGCAATTAGTGGAGCAATTAATAATTGATTTGGTGGATGATTTGATGGAGGCAAAATTTTGCCTATAAATACCAAGCCATTTCATTTGTAAAATTCATACTTTCTTCTAAGGAATTCTTTAAGAATACTAAGAAGATTGTATCTTGTTTGTTTATTTATAGCTTTTAGTAATTAATTTCCGCTTTCGCACTTTCTTTAGTTTACTTTTCAGTTTTTACTTTCCGCAATTTACTTTTATGCACAGTACTTTTCTTTCTTTTATTTTCAGTTTTTACTTTTCAGTAATGAGGAGGTAACTCTCCTTTGCTGGGGTAAAAGGTAAAACTTTTATTACTAATATTTAGATTAATCTCCCTTAATTATAATATATAAACTAGTTAAAACCTGACTTAACGAGGATAACCGCCATATTGGTCGGTTGGTAATTATTTAAATTGGTTTTAACCCTGACTAAACTGGATACCGCCTGATTGGTCGGTTGGTAATTAATTATTAATTTGACTTAATCTGGATACCGCCTATATGGCTGGTTGGTAATTATCATGGAAAGTTAATATATTATATTAAGGGAGATATCTAAAATAGAAGTAATAAAAGTGGATCCTTTTACCTCACGCATTTCTTTATTGTACTTTTACTTTATTTAATTTTTCAGCAATTTACTTTTCAGCAATTTACTTTTCAGCAATTTATTTTCAGCATTTACTTTTCAGCAATTTACTTTTCAGCTTTTACTTTATGTCTTTTACTTTTCAGTATTTTTATTTTATGTCTTTTATTTTTAAGTTTTTACTAGCCCTAGTTATGTGTTAGTTATCTGGGGTTGTGATGAATTCTAATATCACCGGTTTATAAGAGGTTATTTTATAGTTTGGGTAATTTAAAGGTTTACTTATTAAGTCTTAAGCTTAATGCTTCTTGTTGTCTGATCACCAATAAGATTGATGTGGTAAATCTAAAATGAACTAGACATAGGGATTTTAGGTTTCAGCCTTAGACTTAATAGCCCACGATCTTCCTAGAGGATAGATAACCCTTTAATAGATTTCCTTACAGGATAGACATATACCTGTCAGGGGGGTAGCCATAATTGGAACTTAAACTTAATGAATCCAGATAATTTGGTTGACATAGACATATGGTTCAATTGGGTTAAACTGGGTATTTGCGTCTGACCATCGACAGAGGCTTTTGCATAATTTAGTGTTCCAGGTTAGTAAACCGATTTATTACACAAACATAAAATAATCACTTCATCTTTTAAAAGATATTAGAATGATTCACAACCCTAGATCTTTGTGTCTTTTTTATTTTCCTTAGTATTTTCTTTTGTCTTTTTATTTATATTTATTTTTTAGCAAATCTACAATCAACCAAATCAATCAAGCAATCATTCTCTTCTCCCTCAATTAGATATCTGTAAATAAATAAATTCAATAATTAATAACAACAGTAGGAATTAAGTCCTCGTGGGATCGATATTTTTATACTACTTGAACGATACGTGCGCTTGCGTTATACGTGTGTGTTTACGCCGGTCAGCTAACGTCCAGGGGCTGACCAGAGTGGTCAACTGCTCAGCACGTTGATGATGAATGTTGGCATTCTTCTGGCATCCCTCACATTTTCGAGCTACCTTCATTCCGTCCTGGCACATGGTCGGCCAGTAGAACCCTTGCCTCAACGCCTTAAATGCAATTGACTGCCCCCGACATGGTTCCTGGAGATTCCTCCGTGAATCTCTCTGATCACATAATCTGCTTCCTCAGTTGTAAGATATCTCAAAAGTGGCACCGTATGCCCCCGCTTGTACAGGATTCCTTCAACCAAGAAAAATTTCGAGGTTCGGTACCTCAGCTTTTTTGCCTCCTTCTTATCCTCATGTGTCTTCCCAGCCTCCAAGTAACTTCTGATCGGGTCCATCCAAGAGGTTTTCCCTTCTATATCTACTTCCATTACCTCTGGCTTCCCAACACTTTTTTCTTGCACGCAGATCAAATGGATGGTCCTAGGCTCCTCTTACTTAATGGAGGACGGCAGCCGAGCCAGTGACTCTTCTTGATAGTTGTTTTCTCGACCAATCTGCTCGAACTACACACTATCCATTTCCCAAATCATCTTCTTCACCTCGGCCATATAAGTCATCATGTTAGGCTCTTTGGCCTGAAACTCGCCCTTTAGCTATTGGACGGCCAGTTGGGAGTCACTTTTTACAACCATGTCCTTTAGCCTTAAACCGGCCAGAATGGCCTCATACTCAGCCTCATTATTCATGGCCTCGAAGGCGAATCTTAGAGCACATACCACCTCATAACCACTACTGCTTTGCAAGACAACCTCAGCTCCACAGCCTTGTGAACTGACTGAACCATCGACTGACAACTCCCACGTGGTCTTCGAAACTTCCAAAATATGTGGCCCTGCAAACTCGGCCATAAAATCAGCTAGAGCCTACCCTCTTTCCGCCGCTCTTGGCAAATAGGATATATCATGCTCACTGAATTCTACCGACCACTTCACTAACCGACCTGAGAACTCCGATTTATGCAAGATCTGTCTCAGAGGATGATCAGTGTAGACCCCAATAGGATAAGCTTGGAAGTAGGGCCGCAACTTCCAGGCCGCCATAACCAATGACAAAGCCACAAGTTCATGGGTCGGGTATCTGGTCTCTGCATCCAGGAAGGCTTTACTGATGTAATACATCGGCCTTTGAATCTTATCGGCCTCCTGTACTAGCACCGAGCTTATAGCATGTTCAGAAACGATTAAGTATAAGAATAAAGTCTCATCCGGGATTGGTGTAGGCATTGCATTTTTTCATGTGAAACCCGATGATGAGTCTCAGTTGGAGGCACTACATTTTAAGTCGCGGAAGCCGCGAGAAACGGACGTCGGAAGGGAGGAGTCAAGAATTGACTCATATTCGGATTAAGTTCGCTGGTTTAGCTTCGGGTTACTTGTTGGTTTTCCGTTTTAAAAGTTATTCCCGGCCCAAAACACTCACAAATCACCTAACCTCGGCCCAAAATCCCCGCAAGCCCTTTGGCCTTGACCTAAAACCCCCATAAGCCCACACACCTAGCCCACACAAACTAAACCCACCAACCAAAGGCCCACACGCCCACAACAAGGCCCACACCCCCATTCACCATAATACACACCCAAATTAAATCAAATATTAAGTTAATGTTAATTAGATAATGTAATTAAATAAAATAATAATTAAATCATTTACCAAATTAAATAAAACATAAAATTAAATCATGTCTAATTTAAACAAATCAAATTTGTTATATACCTAAATTAAAAAATGATATACCTAATTAAAACCAATCATAACAAATAAAAAAATATTGACTTCCTAATCTAACAATTAAATGCCTAATCCTAACCAATGAAATATATTGTATTCCTAATCTAAACCAAATTTTTCCCCCCTCAATCTTCGACTTTCCTTGCTCAACAGCTCAACACAAAATCAAATCCCTTCCTTGTGAGACAAGGTGAAGCCCTAGCCATTCTCTATATAAACAACCCCTAACCAAGACATGACTCCCCTAGCTCATACAAATAATTCTCACGCAAGTCACAACACAAAAAGCCCTAGCCACTCACGGTAATAGCAACAAGAAGAACACAAACAATTCTCTTCATCTCCTCCACTCCATAACCAAAAACAGCAGCCCCCTAAACCTCCACACACCACCAAAAATATACCCCCAAACAGCAGTCCAAACACGCTCCAAACAGCCCCTAAAGTACCCCCAAACAGCAGCCCATTTCCCCCGAAAATAGTAGCAAAATTCTCTTAAAACAGTCCCTAAAATCCTTAAAATAGTAACATAAAAACTGCACTTATAATCCTTAAAATAATCACACAAAACTGCACTTAAAATCCACAAAAAACAGTCAAAAAAGTCCGTTGAAACGTCAAAACAGTGACCTGAACAGTGAGCAAAAAATACAGAGGAAACAACAGTAAAACGGAGGCCAAACAGCAAGCAAACCAGCAAAACAGTGAGCCAAGATGCTAAACCAGTGAACCGAAGAAGTAGAGGAGCTTTACCCTTCCGATCTCCGAGAAACGCAAGTCCGAAAGTCGGCAAAAAAGGTTAGACCTGAGGGTATTTTCCACATTTGTTTTTTGTTTTATTTTTATTATTCATTGAGTATTGTTCGCATGATTGTTATGTCAAAATGCATGGTGTGGTCCTTGAGTAGATAAATATGCATGTATCATGAAATATTGTATGTTGTGGACTTGGAATAAAATAAAAGATGTGTCAACTCTCGCGGTATATCGGATGGAAACCCGAACATAAATTTCATAGCCGATTCCGAATGGACGGTAGTATGATCTGTACTCGGGATACAACTCCACATATCGCTTGAGTAAACGACATCCTCTTTTGTTTTATGTTGCTTTGGTTTATTTATTTTTCTTCATTTGAATTCTGCATGTTACTTATTTATGCATGATTCAATCGAGCGCATGGGCTTAGTAAGTGCGATGAAAGGTCCCCTATTTGGAGGGGTTAAAATCATTTACCACGATGCTTTGACGCGCCGGTTGATGTGTGTTTGGTTGAATGCAAGATACGTTCAATCGGGCATACTAAGTTTGATATTATTGTTTTTAATTCTTTGTATGCATGATGCAATCGAGCGCATGGGCTTAGTAAGTGCGATGAAAGGTCCCCTATTTGGAGGGGTTAAAATCCTTTACCACGATGTTTTGCCGCGCCGGTTGATGTGTGTTCGGTTGAATGCAAGATATGTTCAATCGGACATACTAAATTTCATATAGTTATATTTCTCTTTGTACTCATTGTAACGAAAGACGCATGGGCTTATTGTGTTGGATCAAAAGATCCATTCGGGGAAGAAAAGCCTACAAGGCTACCTTTACCACGATATTTGCCGTGTCTTTCATCTATTGATTGTATCGTCTATCCCCATCTTGGCTCGACCTATTGTCATTGGTGTACCTATATTCTCAGCCCTTGTACTTTCCTTTATTCACGCAAAACACAGGTCTCCCTTAAAGCCCCCCTAGCCTTAACACGCCCCAAGCCTTCAACACAGCTCACGGCACCCATGCCACCCACATAACAACACACTGCCTCACACCAAATGCTTTCATCGCTTCACACAAGCCACATATCCCTTCACGATAAAAGCCCCTTAAGCCAACCACCTGTCTCCTTCAATTCACGCACAAACTCACGCACGTAGCACACTGCCCCCCACCGCCTAAAGAGCCCATAAACACGATACAAGCCTTCAACGCCCCTAGCTTCATCACAAATGCACACTTGCCCCACGTTGACAGTCCCCACGCACTCAAACAATTCACGCAATTCGCCTACAATTAAGCCGCTTACCACAAGCACAACTCCTCACGTCATTAGCCCTAACCTAGCACTCTCGCCTAGCCACACTGCCAGTGCACACACTCACAACTCCTCACGTCATAAAGCCACCTTGCACTCACGCACACACTCACAACTCTCACATAAAGCCAACTATATCATTCATGCATGTATTATGAAATCCCATATTGCCATTCTTATCTTTGTATGCATCATGATGAAACGCTTGTTTATTCCATTGGTTGCATCATTTACCTTAGTCTTGGCTTAACGTATTACAATTCATATATCCATGTCATGATGGCATTTGAGTACTATTTCTTGGGTATATCAGATGGAAACCCAGACATAAATTCCGTAGTCGATTCCGAATGGACGGTAGTGCGGTCTGTACTTGGGATACAATTCCACGTACCACTTAGAAAAGTGCTCACATGTGTGCTTGTGTGGTTAGTGTGTGCTTGTGCTTTCGTGAATACAATATGCCAATGAAGTTGTATGTCCGTTGCTACTTTGATGTACTTTCAAGCATGCAATCTTAGATGTGAAATATATGCAAATTTAGGTGTAAGTTTTATTTTGCGCATATGGATTTAGAAGCATGATACTCTTGGAAATAAGTGTTACTTAAGCTTGATTAAATTATTACACAAATCCTTTCATTACAAGTGACATAAGTAAGGGACCATTCCGAACCCAACGGTTTGAGGTCTTCCCTTGCGAGGGGTGAGTGCGGCCTTAAATCTCATTTTCCCGGTTCACACCGGGTGGCGACTCCATTATTCTCTGGTTTAGTCCCCGTGTCTACTCCGTACTCCCGACTAGGCCGCGAGCCTAGAACAACATGCGTCGTCCAGTTTGTGTTCCCGCAGTCTGGCGACTCCACTGGGAATAGAGAATCAGCCCCGAAATATTGTCTTGTAATGTTTGGATTTATGTTCTAATTGACTGTGTCTATAGTGGATGAAATAGGGGTTTAATCAAAGGCATTTTGAGGCTAGGTAATGGTTTGGTGTCTTCCTTCACTCACTACCTTTCTAGAAGGAAAAGCTGTGAAGGCACCTAGATAGCCATCTACTCGTAGCCTATTGTGATGGACTAATTTAGAGGACTCGTTGTTTATTCCTGACACCAAGCGATAAGAGCCTAAGAGGCTTGGGTATTTAAGTGAGCCTCGCTCCACCCTCCCTCTGGGGAATCTACAACGGGAAGTCCATTTGACAGTCGGTCACACACTATAGCTCACTGGCACGTACCTTAGTGTATAAAAAAGGGTGCGCTCACTTGGCCACTCGAACCCTTGATTGGGGAGACCTAGTTGTGGGCCATCCTTCGTCGGTGAGAGCCTTTGTCTACACTCTTGCGCACCCACCCATAGACCGAGGTTGTATGGTTAAAGTAACAATTTTTTCCTTGAGTATGTGCTTGTGGACCATCCTCATTTGGATGCAGTTGGACTGTTGTCAGAAATGCGGACTTGCTGGGCCATTTAAACTGGGGCGAGTTCGTACCTTATGACTATTAGGCCCAAAGCTTCTGAAATATTGATAGGCCATTATGTAGAAATTATTACTTTATGTTTGCATTATCTTTCTTTTATGCTTGTGTTTGGGAACATCGTCGTTTGGATCCATTTGGACCATTTTTCATGGGATATGGGCTTGTTGGGCCATTTAAATTGGGACAAGAACGTATTTTATGACGATTGGGCCAAAGGCTTCTAAGTGTTGATGGGCCACTTTGTGCTTGTGTTCGGAACATTACCATTTGGATTTAGTTGGGCTCCTTGTCATGAGATGTGAACTTGTTGGGCCATTTAAACTGGGATGAGTTCACTCATATGACAATTAGACCGAAAGCTTCTAAAATGATAACGAGCCGATTTGTTTGAAAATTTTAATTGATTTAGTATGTTATATATGTCACATGCATCTCATACACCTCATACATACATATATCATGTTAACACCATCTATGTCTCAAAAAGACATCATAGATACCGTTTGGGTTAGAGAAGGGACGAGACTCACTAAAAGAACAGTAACAAGTATGAGTGAATCCGATAATGAGGTGTCTCGTATGGATCAGTTAGAGAACGGTCTCGCCAAGATCACTGAACAGTTGCAGGCTTTGACTACTGCTGTGGCTGGCATAGCCGGGTCTCGTGCCAGGGGTAGTTCTGGGGATGTGAGGCAAGAGGAACCTCCGAACAGATTGGGGGATGATATCCTCACTTTTGATGATGATATGGCAGAGTATGCAGCAGGCAGAGTATGTGGGTCTCAGGCAGAGTTACAGAAGCTCCGGGATCAGGTTGAGTCAGTTACCCGAAAGATGAGGGGTAAGAATGAGGATTTGCTGGATTATGACACGCTGACTTTTGAAGAACAGTTGCCGGCACAGTTCAAGATGCCTGATATGGCTAAGTTTAATGGGAATGGGGATCCAAGGGTGCATCTCCGACAGTTTGTATCAGTCATGAGTTCAGTTGGCCTATCTCAGCGCCAAGTGCAGAAGATGTTTAGAATGTCGCTCGAGGGAGCTCCTGTGGTGTGGTACCATAGGTTGGAGAAGAAAGAGAATGAAGATTGGAGGGATTTGGCTTATGCTTTCCTGAAGCAGTATGTCACTGACCTAGAGATCGATCTGTCACTCCGCGATCTGGAGAATGTTAAGCAGAAATCGGAGGAGAGTTTCAAGGAGTACGTGGACTGATGGAGGGGTCAGTTGTTGAAAATACAGACTAGGCATTAGGAGGAGACCAGATTAAAACGATCATCAAGGGCACAAAGCCCTCCATCTATGGGAAGCTAAGGAAGATGACCTCCATGATTACTGATTTTCAGCAGTTGAGGGAAACTGTCATGGATATTGAGGAAGAAGAGGCCGAAAACAGAAAATTTTGTGGTCTGAACAGGAGGCCCATTGGGGGGACATCGGGAACAAAGCCTGTTTCGGCTGAGATTGCCGCTATCCAGAACCAGAGATTCTCCAACTTGGGTAGGCCCTTGTCCAAAGTATTGGGGAAGTTGAAGAGACAAAGACTTCTGTCACCCCTAGAAGCCAAACCATTACCTAGTCCCCCACCATCACATTATAACCTAAGCCTTTACTGTCACTTTCACCAACAAAAGGGCCATGACACCCACAACTGCGCCCGACTCCGCCATGAAATCCAAGACCTGATAGACTCCAAGAAAATACCTGACCCAGAAACAAAACAGCCTGACACACA
>SKCR01052007.1:0-30716 GCA_019454045.1 Zanthoxylum bungeanum | reverse complement strand
TAAGAATATTTAAGATCTATATCAAGCGTAGTATACCAAGTATCGTGTATATCGGCCCAGTATCTGATAGTCACGTGTTAGGGTTGGGGCTGGATAAGTGTCTGCCCTGTCTGAAGCACATATCGGATGTCTGGTAACTAGTCTCTATAATCGGATATACATGACCTTGTCATAATATCCCGATGGCCGGCCAGCACTTAAGAGCACTAATACCGTATCCTGCGTGACATCATCTCCACTATGACTGGAGTGATACTTCCGTCTTGACATCACACCCAACACTCTACGATTCTCAATATACCCAGCATTGGCGTACACAGAACCGGTTAGAGTCCTGGACGACCTCAACAAAAGTATACTGATTGTCGTAAGCATTAGCGGTGCAAGTCTCAGGTTAAGACCATACACACCTACCCTGATGTCGGACTCCCATAGACACATAGTCATAATACCAATGGGATTCCGAGGGGTCTATCCAGAGCGAAGCTGTTTCCCGTACCATCGGTGAAACACAACCTCCTATCGCACTTGCATGAGTATCCAATACCCAAATATATGAAAACTATGCCGTTGTGCCCTCACAACGCGCACAAGTGCAATACTAGCCTATTCCGCATTATCGATGTCCAGTCTCGATAATACTCCGGCTAGGGATATTTAATGATTAATCCTTCGTGGACTGATACTGTCTCATATCATCTCAATCCAGGAACTAATCATAGGGACCTCTCTTCATTTATACATCTATGGTGATCTAATCACAAATGATGAGAGTGCAATTTCCTGTCACATCATAGTTAATTTGTACAACAACACTATGATTTGTACAAATAGTGACGCTATGGGTCATGTTATCCAACAATATCTATAAAGTGTTTATTAGCTATTTAACAAGTTAATGAAATTGAAATCAAATGAAATTGAAATTACATTTCCTAATATATATGCTTGTGAATTTCGGCCAAGGCCTTTGTGTAACAAGTATATATTGTTTTCTTTTTCATTTGGTAAATAACCTAATACACTTTCTAACCTAAACTCCATTAAAAGAAAACAAGAGAAGCTTGAGAGGAAGAAAGGAAATAAAGAAAAGCTTGGATTTTAGTAAGTTTCTTAACTTGCTATTAGAGAGGAAATTGTTCCTTATATTCTAGGCTACATCTTGTGATGTTCTTATGCTATTCTTTTCTTATTCTTTGTGTTTTTTGTGAATGGAACTTTGATGAAAGTGTTGAGCATGTATGATGATGGAAGCTTGTGACTAGTGTAGTTATAAGTATTCTTTTATGGTTTTGGAAACTTAGTAGATAATCTAGAGTTATTGACCCACTCTTAGATGACCTAGATTTGATATATTGTTGTTTCATTGTGTTGAGACTTTGGTTGGATGGAAGAATGATGATTGAAGTAATTGATTTAACCAATTTGGTCTAATTTGTCCAATTTGAAGAAATTGAAAAATTAGGGTTTAAGACCTTGTCCAAATTTGGGGATTTTCATTTATGTTGTGTATAAGGATGTTAATAAGATGCATATAAAGTTTCATGTTGATTGGATTTCATTTGGATGTGTCTTGAAGCATGGAAGTGCAAAATGCACACTTTGGCACCCTAATGGTGCTCTCGGCCAAATGATGATTTTTGGGGATTTTGGTTGCTTTTGGTGTTTTGAACGTGCTAAGTTCATCTTAGAAATGATTTAGAATCATCCAAAATTGATTTGAACAATTTCGGACTAAAATGAACAAAATACCAAGTGTAAGGGCAATTCGGTAAATTCACTTAAATTTGATTTATTGAATTTTATTTCATAATTTGATTATTGGGTAATTAAATAATATGTTTATTTAATTAATCCGAGAAAAATTTTTGAAATCGGAAAATTTGATTTTCCACCGTTTCCGCTGCGTTACCGAATTTAGCCCCTAAAACCCCTACAAAATGGTATTAGAGCAAGTCTGATTCTAGGCCCCCTAAAATGATTAGCCTTAATTAAATCAATGTTTAATAATATTTTCTTGACTTTATACATGCTTGTTATAATCTAATTTGATTAGATTTAGGGTGTATGACACTTAGCGAAAAATCCCTAATTAATAAGGTTTTAATGTAATTATGTATTTGATGCATGTTATATGGTACGTCTTGTCAATACGGTTTATAAATATTTCCTTGTGACTACATCTGAGACCGTGCCTCTGTTGTGAGGGTGTAGCCGATGGAGATTTATTTATACCGGATGTATATTTGATACTAGATAATTCAAGCGAAAGCTGAATTCTGAACGTGCCCTAGCTGTCAGGATTACGTAAGTAACTTGAGTTTATCATTGACGAGTTTAACCTTGGTACGTCTCCTTGTAGGCCTGCCTTAGCAGCGACAACGAGAATCGGCCAGGACCGGAAACTTAGGAGTCACTATTGAGTGATTGACAAATGAGTTGTCTATCTGATGAATATACGTAGGCGAGACCGTGCCTCTGCTGTGAGCCGAAATATATTCACGGGATCCACCTTTCACTATTTGTATTTAATTTAATAATTAAATCTTTGTATTCTGTTTGGAGATTACAGTATTGCATGATTTAGTGGGAGGGGCATTTTAGATTAAAAATCCATGATCTAGTTTATGCTTTCGATGTTATATGAAACTGCTTAATTTCTACAAACCGTTTTTCGTGATCTATATGATAGATTTGTGATGGCGGCACAATCTACAAATCAGTTTGCGTGTATGCTTGATGCGAACAAACTTAAAGGCGCTGAGAACTTCGCTGACTGGGAATTGGATTTGAGGATTGTCTTTGATTCTGAAAAGCTGTGATATGTTCCTGAGGGTCCGTTTCCCCTTGCTGTGGGTGCGGATGCTACGGAGGAGGAACGCCAAGTTTTTGAAACTTGGAAGGATGATGATTTAAGGGTTAAATCGTACATCCTTAGTTCACTGTCTCCGAAACTCAAGAAAAATACTATGGCATGTTAGATTCGTATAGTATGATTACGCGATTGAGATAATCGTTTGAGAACCAAGAACAAGTGATTGTTCACAAAGTCGCAATGGAACTGTTCCATGCGCGTCTGGATGAGGGGCAACATGTTAGCCCATATGTTCTTCAGATGATCAATTTGATCGATCAATTGAGGCGACATAATCTCATCTTGAATGACATTCTCGGTAGGAGTGTCATTCTTGGTTCACTTCCAGCTTCATATCGCCAGTTTGTGATGTACTTCAACATGAATAGGACTGTCTGTACCTACCAATAGCTACATAGGATGTTGCTCACGGCGGAAAAGGACCTCAAGAAGGGAGTATCGACTCACCCTCCGAGACCTACTTCTCTCTCTGCTTCTTCCCAGACATGGTCAAAGGGAAAGAAGAAGAAAGGGAAGAAGAAGAAGGGTTTCGGTCCTCAACAACAGGCAAAGATAGCTAAGCCCAAGAGGGCTTCTGAAGACAAATGCCACCACTGTGGCAAAGTCGGGCATTGGAAAAGGAATTGTCCTGATTACATCGCCCAGCTGAGGAGAGATAGAGCATCTACATCAGGTACATTTATTTTTCCAGTTATTGATTTATCTTTGGCTTGTGAAGCCGTTACATCCAACTGGATTTTAGATTCTGCTTGTCCCATTCACATTTGTAATTCGTTGCAGGTGTTGAAGGAAAGTAGAAGGCTGAAGCCCGGAGAGATGCAGTTACGATTCGGGAGTAGAGACTCTTTGGATGCAGTTGCAGTGGGAGTATGCGAGATCTCATTACCGAATGGGACACTTTTGTTTCTATACCAGGATGTGTAGCTAATATTATATCACTTTTTGTATTGGATACAGAAGGCTTTTGTATTAATATTAAGAACAGTTCTTTATATTTATATGATAGAAATAATATTCAGATCCTTAGTTGTCCAAACCAGCATGGTCATTATACATTGCAAACTTCAAAAGATATTTTAAATACTTGAGTTAATAACGTAGTTTACCTGTATTAATGATACTGAACTTTGGCATATGCGGCTTGGTCACATAGCGTTAAACGCCTTACCCAATTGGTTAGGAATGGTTTGATACCAGATCTTACCATTGAATCATATCCAACTTGTGAATTCTGTATTCTGAGTAAGATGACCAAAGCCCAATTTTCTGGTGTTGGACATCGCGCCACTAACTTACTAGAACTCGTACATTCTGATGTATGTGGTCCACTAAGTCAGACTGCTCACAGTGGTTATTCGTACTTTGTTACCTTTACCGATGATCTGTCACGGTACGGTTATATCTATTTGATGCGACATAAATCGGAAACCTTTGAAAAGTTCAAAGAGTTCCAAAATGAAGTAGAAAAATAAACTGATCAATATATTAAATGCCTTCGATCTGATCGAGGCGGCGAATATATGAGTGGTGAGTTCATGGATTATATGAAGGAGAATGGGATTCTCGCTCAATATACTCCTCCAGATACTCCACAGCACAATGGAGTGTCTGAGAGGAGAAATTAGACTTTATTGGATATGGTCCGATCAATGTTGAGTTTCACAGATTTGCCCTATTATTTATGGGGGGCTCTCTCTTTAACAGCTGCACATCTTTTGAACAAGATTCCTTCAAAAGCTGTTCCTACGATTCCGTATCAGATATGGTTCGGCAGGAGACCAAATCTTAATTATATTAAGGTTTGGGGTTGTCCTGCCTATGTCAGGGTGACTCAGCAAGATAAGCTTTCGCCTCGAGGGCTAAAGTTTAGGTTTGTCGGATATCCTTCGAATACGAGGGGATATTTGTTCTACGATACCGAGCATCGAAATGTGTTCGTAGCTCGCTTCGCAAAATTTCTAGAAGTAGAATTTTTGTCAGAAGGTGGTAATCATAGACAGGTTGAGCTTGATGAAGTCTAACCTGAAAACAACGAACCAACGGAGGAATCTGAAGTTCAAGTAGCTGAAGAACCTTCAACACACACACACTCAGTAGGTCCGAAAGGGTATCTAGACCTCCTGAACGCTTGTATTTGATACAAGAAAAGAGTCTGGATGTTCTCTTAGTTGAAGAGACAGATCCTTTCACCTATAGAGAATCGATGTTGGACATCGACTCCGTGAAATGGCAATGTGCCATGAAATCCGAGATAGACTCAATGCATGAGAATCAAGTTTGGGACTTGGTTCCACTTCCCGAAGGAATTTTTCCTATCGGTTGTAAATGGGTTTACAAGAGGAAGCGCGGGCCTGACGGTAAGGTTGAAACTTACAAGGCCCGACTGGTAGCAAAAGGTTACAGGCAGCGACCTGGCGTCGACTACGATGAAACTTTTTCGCCAGTAGCAATGCTTAAGTCTATTCGGATTTTTCTTTCTATAGTTGCGTATCATGACTACAAGATTTGGTAAATGGATGTCAAAACGGCTTTTCTAAATGGATTTCTTGATGAAGAAATCTATATGGAACAGCCGAAAGGTTTTGCGTCCGGTGAAAACTCGAGCATGGTATGTAAGTTTAAGAAGTCCATTTATGGACTTAACAAGCTTCACAAAGTTGGAATCTTCGATTCGACGAGATTATTAGATCGTCTGGTTTTCTGAAGAATTCAGAAGAATCTTGTGTGTATCAGAAGGCCAGTGGGAGCATGGTCGTATTTTTAGTCCTATATGTTGATGACATCATAATCATGGGAATAATTTAGGTATGTTACAAAGCGTAAAAGCGTACCTCTGTAAGAATTTCTCCATGAAGGACCTGGGAGAAGCTTCATATATTTTAGGGATAAAACTCTATAGAGATAGACAAATGAGGCTAATTGGGTTGTCCCAATCAATATACATAGATAAGATCTTAGAACGGTATAATTTTGGTAACTGTAAGACAGCAAACATACCGTTCAGACATGGGATTCATCTTTCTAAGAAGATGTGTCCATAAACAGAATATGAGAAGGTTAGAATGTCTAACCAACCTTATGCTTCGTGTTTGGGTAGCATAATGTATGCCATGTTATATACGAGGCCTGATATCAGTTTCGCTGTTATCGTAACTAGTCGGTATCAGTCCAATCCAGGTAATGACCATTGGATGGCCATTAAACATATCCTCAAGTATCTAAAGGTACTAAGGATAAGTTAATAATTTATGGAGGAAATGAACTGCAAGTTAAGGGTATACGGATTCTGATTTCTAATCGGATCCTGATGATAGAAAGTCTACATCTGGATTCGTTTTTTACCCTTAATGGAGGTGCAGTTGTTGGAAGAGTTCCAAACAGGGATCGACAGCAGATTCCACCACTGAGGCGGAATAATACAGCTTCTGAAGCTGCAAAAGAGGCTGGTGGATAAAGAACTTTATCACATAATTGGGAGTTGTCCCAAGTAGACAATGCGATTCCGTTATACTGTGATAATACTGGAGCCATTGCGCTAGAAAATGTTGGTATTTCTAAGGTCCCAAGATCAAATCAAGACATGAATAATGCATGAATACATCAACGGAGGTAGCGGAATACTCACATTGATCGGTTATGTCGATTTGAAGACGAATCAAGGCCAAAAACGTACTGCCCTTCACGCCAAACTGCAACAGTCCACTGTCCTTGCAAAACAGAATTTCGGGTCTCAAAACGAAGCTCCAAACTCCATCGGATGAGTCCCGCCTCATGGTCGAACCTCCCTACCACCTTCGCAAGACTTGTAAGTGTGCTAGCACTTGATTTCTCACCATGAGAAAACCACTCTTGGCTCCCTTGTTCACGCCATTTCTGGTTCCAAACCAGTGAAGATTTTCTTCATTTGGGCGAGAGAGAGAGAGAGAGAGAGAAATGAGAGAGAGAGAAGAAGTTTTTGTGTAAGTTAAAATGATTTACCAAAAATCAATTTATATTTATGCCATAATTTTTAAAAATTATGACACAAAACATGCAATGGCTTAGAGTGTCAAACACTCAAACTCCATGCAATGACATTGAGTGCAATGTACACAATCTACATGCAAAGCATTAGAATGACATGTGTCATGTGGGCCCCACACGTTTCCAAATGAAAGTGGGCCCACGTGCACTCACGCGTTCGGGTTCGATATTTCCGAAATACCGAGCTTACGTCGCGACGTTAATTCAATCGAATTTAAATAAATAATTGCGCCTGGCGAAATTATTATTTACGTCGCTAACGAATTAATTCTAAATTAACTCGTTTGCCCGAATTAAAATCTAATTTTAATTCCGCGTCGAAATCTAATTTCATTTAATATATCGAATATATTAATTTATCGATCAATTCCAAATTAATCGTTCTCTCTCTTTAGACGACATTTTATCCCGGATAAAATATCTCCGTTATTAATCCTAGATTAATTTTCTCTCTCTTCTATTATAATCCCAGATTATTCAAGAGTGCGAGTTGTGCGTCATCGGTGGATTATCGGGAAGCGACCCATGAGATCCCCGGATAATCTGGCAGTAAATACGGTCGTCGGAGTATCCGAATCACGTACGTACCAAGTACTACGTTCTACCGATTTACGAGACAAGGTCGACTCCTAGCAAAGCACCAAGTCTACCCAATTCTCCGGACATATCCATTTAAGAATATTAAGATCTGTATCAAGCGTAGTATACTAATGTATTGTGCATATCGGTCCAGTATCGGATAGTCACGTGCTAGGGCTGGGGCTGGATAAGTGTCTGCCCCGTCCGAAACACATATCGGATGTCTGGTAACTAGTCTCTATAATCGGATATTCATGACCTGGTCATAATATCACGATTGGATGCGCATCTCTAAGAGCACTAATACCGTATCCTGCGTGACATCATCTCCACTATGACTGGAGTGATACTTCCGTCTTGACATCACATCCAATACACTACGATTCTCAATATACCCGGCAGTGGGCGTACACAGAACCGGTTACAGTCCTAGACGACCTCAACAAAGTATATCGATTGTCGTAAGCATTAGCGATGTAAGTCTCAGGTTAAGACTATACACACCTACCTTGATTTCGGCCTCCCATAGACACATATTCATAATACCAATGGGATTCCGAGGGGTCTATCCAGAGCGAAGCTGTTTCCCGTACCATCGGTGAAACACGACCTCCTATCGCACTTGCATAAGTATCCAATACTTATATATATGAGAACTATGCCGTTGTGCCCTCACAACGCGCACAAGTGCAATACTAGCCTATTCCGCATTATCGATGTCCAGTCTCGATAATACTACGGCTAGGGATATTTAATGATTAATCCTTCGTGGACTGATACTGTCTCATATCATCTCAATCCAGGAACTAATCATAGGGACCTCTCTTCATTTATATATCTATGGTGATCTAATCACAAATGATGAGAGTGCAATTTCCTTATTACATAGTTAATTTGCTACAACAACACAATGATCTGTGCAAATAGTGACGCTATGGGTCATTTGTCCAACAATCTCCCACTTGGCACATAGCCAGTCACTCGAGTGTCTAACACCCGAACTATGTACAATTCGCTCAAATTGCTGAGGAAAGGTTTTCGTCAGCGGATTTGCTTAATTATCGTCTGACGCGATTTACACGATCATCACATCGCCACGATGTATGATCCGAACGAATCAGATGATATAGAAGTATATATCTGGATCGTCGATGAGACCTTTAATTCTTTAGCCTGTGCTGACGCCTAGCTCAGCTGCTAACAGAACTATATCTAATCTAATTAGATTTATTATCGATCCAAATGGCTTCTATTGCTGCCTCAGCTGCAGCAATAATCCGCATTTGTTGTTTATTCGGCAACAGTTATCTTGCTCGGAAGATTTCCAGCTCACTGTCCCGTTATTCAAACTTTATAGTACCGTAGTATTTAATCGTTTGGAAACTTGCAGTAGTGATCCCAGTCACTTCAAGTTCTCCTTCTCCATAGTTTAAGACAAATCTTTAGTTCTCTAAGATACTAACAGATGTTCTTAAATTCAATCCAGTGACTATCACTTGGATTGACCTGATTGTGACTCCATATGCTCGAAGCGTATGAGACACCAATACAAGTACATTTTAAATGTACAATTTCCCAGAGAGTGTTAACAACTCCAAATCTATCCCAGTAGATCTTTATTCCTTGAATAAAGGTTGTTACTCCCCAGAATTCTACGGAGAATTTCTATGAAAGAATATCTATGAAAGCCAAGCTTTCACCAATTGCTTTATGGGAATTTCACTGTCAGTGCGCTCTCCCACTAACCTCCTTATATACACAAGAATTATTTCGTTTTGAGTAAATCATAAACCATTATGATTATTTCAAAACGTCAGTTCCAAGAACCTTATGCTTGCATCAATCCAAACATGGATCGAATAACCCGCAAACCTTGTTTGTCGGTTATACAAAATCGTCAGGATGTTGTAAACATCCTCCAAAAGGTTTCCTTTTCAGGAAAGCGATTTTGATTTATAACTGACATATTTCATAAATGAAATATACAGTTATTTTCAAGCATTTTCAAAATGGATTTACCATGGCAACGGGTAAAAGGTTGAACCGTTATTAACACAATGTTGATAACGATACCTTTCCGTCAAAAGCCTAGCTTTGTACGTTGGTATGTTGCCATCCATGTATGTCTTCCTTGAAGACGTATAATGTACCATAGGCACAACGCCTTGTGGTACAACAACTAGTATCCATAATAGTTGTTATACATGGAATCCATTTCGGACTCATGGCACTTTGCCATAACAGGGAGTCGATACCTCGTATCACTTCCTCAAACGTAGTCGGATGGTACACCTCCATAAGATTGACATCTTATGAGGTTAGATCAGAAACCCATACCCTAGGTTGTTTTCTGACTCTATCCGATCTACCCGATTTCTTGTGTATTTGAAGATTAATGGTACAGATTCATCATAGATGAACTGTTTGTGTTCCATTAAGGACTTCGTGCCTATGAATAGTATTACTCCGATTTTCATCGAGTATCACTATCCTCCCACTGACCACTGCATATCGGTATTCCTCTCAGGAAAACCGCATGGTGAGCAACAATCACATTGTTCTCATGTGGGATTTATAAGTACTATACTTATGGTTTCCCTTAGGATAACCTATATTGGCACTAATCCAATTTGGGTCTTAGTTTGGTATCATCCAAACTTTATGCCTGGCATACCCAAATTATCAGGAATGAGAAACCTCGTTTCTTTCCTGTTCATATCCTATATGATATCTGTCAAACAGATTTATATGGAACCTTATTCTAAATAAGTTTTGCACTGTTAATACATATCCTGTAGAAGGAAATAGTAGCTCAGAGCGACTCGTGATAAACCTTATCATGTCCAACAAAATTCGGTTTTAGTTCGACACACCGTCTAACTGACGTGTCTCGGGAGGAGTCCTCACATGAAAGAACACCGTACTCTTTCATTTATATATGAAACTTACTGCTTAAGTATTTTCCATTTCGGTCTTACCGTGGCGGAATAATACACTATAGCCGATCTGTTTGTTTTCTTCGTGTCGAAACTTCAAAAGTTTCCGATCTGTGTTCTTCAAAAGAAACACATAACCACAACGTGATGCTACATCCGTTAAGGTCACGAAATATTCATGTTCACATCTAGCCTAGCTAGATATGGGCCCACTTACTTCACCATGAATAGGGCTAACAGATCGGTGGCCCTTTTACTATTACCAAGTAAATAGTATTTTAGGTTTTTAACCTAATAAACTAGATTCGTAGACCTTATTTGAATAGTCAAATCAGTCCTAGTACCCACTCTTCAAAAGTGTGGATATACGAGTCTCTGTTTAATTGTGTCCTAGACAACAATGCCACAAATAAGTCTCCATTGATCAAATCAATTTGAGCTATTTATTTGTCATTTTATATGTTTGAGATTTTATTTATATTCAAAATATAAATTCTGTTATTTACATCTAATGTATTTATCTCAGTATCATCTTTATATAATGAAACACTTTAGTGTTCTAGAATATAAAGGTTTTATCCGCATCGGATTAAACACTGATATAGAGATAATGTCTCTAGTCAAACTAGTTACATTATAACATTTCCTAATTTAAGTACATACCCAAAGGGTAGTTCCTAAACTTAGGTATCTACGGTCGAAACAGCGACTTTCGTCCCGTTTCCAATTCGCAGAGAAATCTCGGCTTGAAGCCAGTATCCAGCTCACAGCGGATTCTGAACGTCAATACATATATGTAATGTACCACACTAAGTATTTAAAATCCAATTTTAATACTAGTAGTAAACATAACTTTGACAAATATTTTTAAAGTTAGAGCCTCGCCCTTCTTTAATTCCTTCGTGTCTTCCATATCCAAATGGTAGTCACTTTGGGATATGTCAATTTCTTTTCAATATTTCACAAACCAGCCTTGGGTTTTAGAATATCGAAATGATGTGCACCTTGTGCTACATGCCCAATTGCAAACTTTGACTTTTCTCCACTAGAATAGTCAATTAATTCTCCAAGAATTATTAATTGCAATTTAATACTTTTAAATCTAAAGATAGATTTATTATAAGTATATTAATTAAGCACTAAAGTCATCATCACATAAATCTTCCAAAGACTTTATGCTCTACTATTTGCTTAATTATGGGCTTAGTCATAATAAGTTATTTTATCAAATAAATTAACCTATTATTAATTCCCAATTGAAAATTAAATCATTTAAAACATTTAATCCAAGGATTATATATTTTAAATATTCAACTTTTCAATTCTTTTTGATTTCAATAGTCCAACTATTTAATCAATTTAATAAGGTACTATTTATTATAATGATTACAATAATCCAATTATTTAATCAACTATAATTTTAATATTGATTACTATAATCCCTTTATAAAATCAACTATCATTTTAATTCAATTATATTGATTACTATAATCCAATTATAAAATCAACTATATATTGAATGAGTTTGTATATAGTCCAACTATATATATTTTTAAAACAACATAAAATATTAGTCCAACTAATACTTTTGATTAATATGACGAGTAAAATATAAATGAGCGTGTTTAGCGAGTATTGAACGAATGTTGCAAATTCAATACTTGCCTCCCACTATTTTTCGTCGAGCCTCTAACCCTCTGTCGAGTACTCGGGAAACCGTGTTTCCTAGTGGGCTAGGATCCCGTTAAATATCACACAATCTTGACTTTGGCCAACAATTGTATGATAATTAACTAGGTAGATCTCTAAGATCAATTGGATCTAATCCAACTCCTAGATCCAGTAGGTGGACATCCAAGTCCTAAACATATATCTTATATGCCTATATATCAATATATACCCTAACCTTTTCCTCTGAATCAACTAGGCCTTGGCTTTGGCACAACAAACCTAGTGATCCCAGTCAAGCGCGGACCCATTGACATGGAAGCTTCGTAATCAATGTCAATGGACAAGAAGTGGTCTTGACTTTGGCCAACAAACCACAACTTGGACACGACACCGATATGGAACAAAGCCTCGTGATTAAAACACATCTTCGAAGGACAAGGGCTTGACTTTGGCCAACAACCCCTGCCAATCTCGGATCTTGAGTAAGAATCACTCAATGGAAGGAAAATAAACGCTTGATATTTAACGAGGGTTTTCGCGTGCAAATTGGCTACCAATTTAATTATCTTTGTTAAGGTCTCATCATCATACACCCTTAAACATGCATTCTAAATACATAATAAAGCGAGTATGAAATAAATAATAATGATATGCGGATGGATACTTAACACATTGATCCTAGATCAAATCTCTCCCTTTCTCACTCAAGCTAGCACTAGTATTACTTCTACCCGTTACACTACACTTCTAAAGAAACCTCATATACATAGAGGGGAATAGGTGAGAAGAGAATACAAAGAGAATAGAGGTGATAAGGCTGGACACGCAGGTCCAATTTAATAAATCGAATTTATTACAACAATTTCTAAAATTGCCCACCCGACTAATATCCATCCGATATACATTATTCATTCAACACAACCACGTATTCACACACATAAGCATGCTATCAATCAATCTAATCAAATTAATTAATCTGATAATTAAGTGATCATCCAATGTTCAAACAACGATTTGATTTTGTTCGAGTCAAACTCGTTTTTGCGAATAAGTACTTAAAGTACGAATTCATGAATTAAATTAAACTACATCATTAAATCTAATTTAACATGTATTATTAATACTAATTCACTATTCAATTCAAAAAATATTACACTTTTATTTAATAAACTTTTACGATTTAAATTCCAAATAAATCGTAACGCGATCTCAAAGACCGATTAACGTCCAACGTCAATTCAATTAAAGTCCAATGGGCTTTTGATTGATTTCTTAAGGCGTGGACTTTTGGTCAACTCGGGTCAAACCGATAACCAAAGTCCAATCCGGGATTTACCCCATAAGCCCATAAATCAATCTTGGCCCATTAGGCCCAATTGAACTTTAAAGGTTCATTAGTCGCAATTGGGCTTTATGGTTAAGGTTTTGGGCCCAATTGGATCCAATCCACTTGGCCTAAACCAAACTTGATAAATCAAGCCCAATAGGCCCAATTACAACAATTCAAGCCCAAATCCAAATTAAGCCAAATAATTAAATTACACTAATCCAATTACGCAATTTAATTACCTAAAGTGCATTATATGATTAATCAACTAAATCAATATTTCCAAAACACCAAATTAGTCCAATTAATCATGCTTAATTCATTATCATATGTCCAACACACAAATTGAAAATCAAACCCATAAACATGCTTAATGCTCTCGGCCAAGGAAGGTTATTTTGTCCGATTTGAATTCAATCCGATTAATTACACAATCGACAACGTATAACTTCCCGAATGATTTCATACACATCCAATGTTCAAAATCAAAAAACACCAAGACATTAGGGCATTACACAATTCGGCCAGGTAAGGAATTTGGGGTTTTGTCCAATTCGAAATCCAATCCAATTCGATTCAAATTAACATCAACCTAATCGATTCTAACTCATCAAATGAATCAAAAATCAAAAAATCCAAGATCCAAAAAATCACAAACCATTCGGCCAAGGCATAATTTTGGGGAAAATAATTCCAAATCATTTTTCATCAAATTAGTCCAACCAAAATGAATTTAAACATGTTATAAGCATACTCAAACAAGCAATTTATTCAAATCATGCTCAAATCACATTTACCCAAATTTTAAACCCTACAATTTCATGCTTGCAACATTAGCTCATGATGCCATTGTTGGTAATTTCTAAGGTCCCAAGATCAAATCAAGACATGAAATAATGCGTGAATACATCAACGGAGGTAGCGGAATACTCACATTGATCGGTTATGTCGATTTGAAGACGAATCAAGGCCAAAAACGTACTGCCCTTTCACGCCAAACTGCAACAGTCCACTGTCCTGCAAAACAGAATTTCGGGTCTCAAAACGAAGCTCCAAACTCCATCGGATGAGTCCCGCCTCATGGTCGAACCTCCCTACCACCTTCGCAAGACTTGTAAGTGTGCTAGCACTTGATTTCTCACCATGAGAAACCACTCTTGGCTTCCCTTTGTTCACGCCATTTCTGGTTCCAAACCAGTGAAGATTTCTTCATTTGGGCGTGAGAGAAGAGAGAAAGAAAGAGAGAAGAAGTTTTGTGTTAAGTTAAAATGATTTACCAAAAATCAATTTATATTTATGCCATAATTTTTATAAAAATTATGACACAAAACATGCAATGGCTTAGAGTGTCAAACACTCAAACTCCATGCAATGACATTGAGTGCAATGTACACAATCTACATGCAAAGCATTAGAATGACATGTGTCATGTGGGCCCCACACGTTTCCAAATGAAAGTGGGCCCACGTGCACTCACGCGTTCGGGTTCGATATTTCCGAAATACCGAGCTTACGTCGCGACGTTAATTCAATCGAATTTAAATAAATAATTGCGCCTGGCGAAATTATTATTTACGTCGCTAACGAATTAATTCTAAATTAACTCGTTTGCCCGAATTAAAATCTAATTTTAATTCCGCGTCGAAATCTAATTTCGTTTAATATATCGAATATATTAATTATCGATTAATTCCAAATTAATCGTTCTCTCTCTTTAGACGACATTTTATCCCGGATAAAATATCTCCGTTATTAATCCTAGATTAATTTTCTCTCTCTTCTTATAATCCCAGATTATTCAAGAGTGCGAGTTGTGCGTCATCGGTGGATTATCGGGAAGCGACCCATGAGATCCCCGGATAATCTGGCAGTAAATACGGTCGTCGGAGTATCCGAATCACGTACGTACCAAGTACTACGTTCTACCGATTTACGAGACAAGGTCGACTCCTAGCAAAGCACCAAGTCTACCCAATTCTCCGGACATATCCATTTAAGAATATTAAGATCTGTATCAAGCGTAGTATACTAATGTATTGTGCATATCGGCCCAGTATCGGATAGTCACGTGCTAGGGCTGGGGCTGGATAAGTGTCTGCCCCGTCCGAAACACATATCGGATGTCTGGTAACTAGTCTCTATAATCGGATATTCATGACCTGGTCATAATATCACGATTGGATGCGCATCTCTTAAGAGCACTAATACCGTATCCTGCGTGACATCATCTCCACTATGACTGGAGTGATACTTCCGTCTTGACATCACATCCAATACACTACGATTCTCAATATACCCGGCATTGGCGTACACAGAACCGGTTACAGTCCTAGACGACCTCAACTAAAGTATATCGATTGTCGTAAGCATTAGCGATGTAAGTCTCAGGTTAAGACTATACACACTACCTTGATTTCGGCCTCCCATAGACACATATTCATAATACCAATGGGATTCCGAGGGGTCTATCCAGAGCGAAGCTGTTTCCCGTACCATCGTGTGAAACACGACCTCCTATCGCACTTGCATAAGTATCCAATACTTATATATATGAGAACTATGCCGTTGTGCCCTCACAACGCGCACAAGTGCAATACTAGCCTATTCCGCATTATCGATGTCCAGTCTCGATAATACTACGGCTAGGGATATTTAATGATTAATCCTTCGTGGACTGATACTGTCTCATATCATCTCAATCCAGGAACTAATCATAGGGACCTCTCTTCATTTATATATCTATGGTGATCTAATCACAAATGATGAGAGTGCAATTTCCTTATTACATAGTTAATTTGCTACAACAACACAATGATCTGTGCAAATAGTGACGCTATGGGTCATTTTGTCCAAAGAAAGAATCGAGAGCGCATAGAAGTCGAATATGTGGAATGCAAGTACCACATCATTCGAGAGATTGGCCGCGAGGGGATATGTGTGGGTGCAGGGTACCGAGTGAAGATAATGTAGCAGACCCGCTGACAAAGGCCATACCTCCGAAGCTGTTGATAAACACGTGGAGTCGATGGTATTAGAACAATCGAATATTGGCACTAGAGCAAGTGGGAGATTTTGTTGGGGTTGGTGCTCAAAGCGCCAATTCCCGATTGTATTTCTTTATGATACTTCTGTAAAAACATTATTATTATGAATAATATATGCAGTTCTATAATAATATAATGTATCTTTTTATATGGTAAAGACGTAATGACCTTCGAATGATTAGTCATGGTACTGTTGCAAAAGCGTCGCAACTGACATTGAGTAGTATCATGACGTTACATTCTCAGACAGTTCCTGGTCAAGGTTTACACTATTTGGTCAGTAAAGTAAACCCGTTGAGACCTACGGTACATGTCGTATACTGAAATATATTATTCAAAGGTTTCTCAATGAACCATTAGTCTTGGAGACTAGTTTTAGACGTGTGGGTGTTTATAGCGGATAAACACTGAACGACTCACCGAAGATTCTTAATGGATGGTACACCAACGTCAATAAGAATCTTCTCGGGTTGAGTAGCACTTGTGATTCTTAGACTTGAGATGCCATTCTGGGCACATGAGACATCTTCTACACTTAGAGGGCAGTCACGTCATCGATCTATTTAGATCAGACCTCTGCATGTTCATTGGGTGTAGATAGATCCTTAGGGTGTCATATGTGTATCAAGATAGGATCCGTCAATTCTGTGTACCAAAGCATAGGTAGTCCATATCATTAGCAATCAGATAAAACCATAGGCCCGTGATAAAGTTTAGAAGCTAGTTCTAAACATTCTTTTAGAGATTGCTAATAGAATAGTCGACTGGATAATCCCCATAGAGATTTGACGTTTACATCTATATCTATGGGATGTATCCGGATACCTGTGACGGAGAAATTATACATTTGCCATGACCTCGACCTGTATGATTCAGCGAGTTTATCTGTGATCGTCATAATTTACGGGTGGATAAATTATGTTCACGAAATTGGATTTCGTGACGGATATACCTGAATCTAGAGAGTCTCAATAATGAAATAAACTTGTAGAGCACTAGAGCAACATTTATAAATAATATTGATTATTTATAAAGTCGTTTAAAGGTTAAACGCAAAATACATGCTAAAGGGACCCAATAGTCATTTCCTTAATTATTGTGTATTTACATTTAATGCTTGATTAATTTAAATACACATTAATTAATAGTCAAATTGAGATATTTGACTAATATCCTAAATGAATATATATTTTATATTTAATGTAAATATTATATATATATTTAATATATTTGTATTTAATTAATTAATTAATTGTTAAATGATTAAATTAATTAAAATTTAAATATCTTAACATTTGGATATTTTGATTAAATGATTTAGTTGCCTTTGTTGACTTAATTAAAATATCTATAAAGTGTTTATTAGATATTTAACAAGTTAATGAAATTGAAATCAAATGAAATTGAAATTACATTTCCTAATATATATGCTTGTGAATTTCGGCCAAGGCCTTTGTGTAACAAGTATATATTGTTTTCGTTTTCATTTGGTAAATAACCTAATACACTTTCTAACATAAACTCCATTGAAAGAAAACAAGAGAAGCTTGAGAGGAAGAAAGGAAAAGTAAAGAAAAGCTTGTATTTTAGTAAGTTTTCTTAACTTGCTATTAGAGAGGAAATTGTTCTTTATGTTCTAGGCTACATCTTGTGATGTTCTTATGCAATTATTTTCTTTATTCTTTGTGGTTTTGGTGAATGGAACTTTGATGAAAGTGTTGAGCATGTATGATGATGGAAGCTTGTGACTAGTGTAGTTATAAGTATTCTTTTATGGTTTTGGAAACTTTGTAGCTAATCTAGAGTTGTTGACCCACTCTTAGATGACCTAGATTTGATCTAGAGTTGTTTCATTGTGTTGAGACTTTGGTTGGATGGAAGAATGATGATTGAAGTAATTGATTTAACCAATTTGGTCTAATTTGTCCAATTTGAAGAAATTGAAAAATTAGGGTTTAAGACCTTGTCCAAATTTGGGGATTTTCATTTATGTTGTGTATAAGGATGTTTATAAGATACATATAAAGTTTCATGTTGATTGGATTTCATTTGGATGTGTCTTGAAGCATGGTAGTGCAAAATGCACACTTTGGGATTTTGGTTGCTTTTGGTGTTTTGATGTTTTGAACATGCTAAGTTCATCTTAGAAATGATTTAGAATCATCCAAAATTGATTTGAACAATTTCGGACTAAAATGATCAAAATACCAAGTGTAAAGGTAATTCGGTAAATTTACTTAAATTTGATTTATTGAATTTTATTTCATAATTTGATTATTGGGTAATTAAATAAATATGTTTATTTAATTAATCCGAGAAAAAGTTTTGAAATCGGAAAATTTGATTTTCCACCGTTTCCGCTGCGTTACCGAATTTAGCCCCTAAAACCCCTACAAAATGGTACCAGAGCAAGTCTGATTCTAGGCCCCCTAAAATGATTAGCCTTAATTAAATCAATGTTGAATCATGTTTTCTTGACTTTATACATGCTTGTTAAATCAATGTTTAATAATGTAAGTATGATTCCGCCATATTTATTTTGAGTATTCACACATGTTTAATTGCTTGAAATCGATCTTAGGACTAATCTAGAAACCCAACACTTTCGACCAATGCTTGTAAAATCTGGGAAAAGTGTTACAAATATGCGAAGAGACCAATCTGGTGTTGCACTTCATGGTGCAGGAAGGCAATGTCCTAGGACATCGGATCTCATAGAAAGGAATCGAGGTAGACAAAGAAAAGATTGAGACAACAGAAAAACTACCTCCACCATCATCCGTTAAAGGGATTCAAAATTTTATCGGGCATGCAGGATTTTACAGGAGATTCATCAAAGACTTCTCCAAGATTGCTAAACCATTATGCAATCTGCTGAAGAAAGACGTGACGTTCCACTTCACCAAAGAATACCACCATGCTTTTGAGATCTTGAAATGAAAGTTTTCCTACTCTCATCATAGTAGCACCTGATTGGATGCTCCCTTTTCGAAGTGATGTGCGATGCCAGTGATTTTGCTGTAGGTGATGTTTTGGGACAACGTAAGGAGAAAGTTTAACGACCGATAGTTTTTACTAATGCCTACAGCGATATTGTTATGTACGGGATGAAGGCACGTAAAATAAATAATGATGCGACTCAAATATGCTTGTATAATGACTTTGGAGACAATCGGTAAATTTCTTGGAATCCCGGGACGAGACTGTACCGTGTTTCTTTTGGACTGTCCATGGTATTTAAGGCGTAATATTTTCATATGATCTCTGATTTCTATGAATTTTATATCTTCGGAAAGCTGAGATCGAGACATACAACTTCCGCTTTGAATATTTTTCCAAAATCAGACCAGAACTAGGTCAAAAATGCAAGTCAAAATTCGGATGAATAGTGATTTCGGACCCAAGTGAGGAGAAGAAGAAGAAGAAGAAGAAGAAGAAGAAGAAGAATAAGAAGAAGAAGAAGAAGAAGAAGAAGAAGAAGAATAAGAAGAAGAAGAAGAAGAATAAGAAGAAGAAGAAGAAGATAAGGACTGGAAATATGGTGCGTGCGGTCCTTCTTGCGTCGCGATGCTGGAAAAACTTTTTCCCAAAATCAGTTTTAAACTCCCAATTTCACTCCAGCGCGTTAGAGACCACCCTTAGGGTCTCGTATCAATTAATATGCATATTTACATCAAAGTATAATTGTGACAAGCCTCGTAACCTATGGATATAGCAAGAAGCTTAGTTAGATATTAAGATTTATTTTACTTTACATACTAATCAGGTTCCCGATCCTAGATTATCCTTAGGTATCGCAACTCTTTTCACTAATGGATTTAGTACCGACCCGATTGCAAAATTGTGAGTGGACACCTCTTTCTTTAAGTTGATTTTATTTATTGATTTATTTGTTCTTTATAAATTCAGACTTATTTTTTCCAGCACATATGGCATTAGCCTTTATTTATTTACAACAATTTTTCAGATGATAGTGATTTAGAAAAGAGATGTTTTTCAAACTTGAGTTTTATGTTTTTCGGGGGATGAGGACCTCACCCCAGTATGTAACATGAGACAATATGGAATTGATGGACAAAGAATATGTGCACATGTAGAGGACTAGGGGGACGACGATACATAACGCCCCTAGATCCTAGTTTCAGAGCCAGGATGACAGCATAGGTTCGTGTACTTGGACTCTAGTTCAGAGCTTGGGTGGTAGCATAGATCCGTACCCCCAGTTCTAGTTTGTGGCTTGGGGGACGGCGATACGTAACGCCCCAAGACCACCAGGTTCAGAGACATTAGTGGCATGCTTTGGGGGACGACGATACGTAACGCCCCAAAGTCATAGATTTGCACTGCTGGCTACAGTTAGGCGTATGGGGGACGGCGATACGTAATGCCCTCATACGTCAATTTTTTCAGACAGAGACATAATTTTTGGAAAGATTTTTTAGTTTTCAGTTATAGTTTTCAGAAAAAGTTTTCAGTTTTCAGCTACAGTTTTCAGAAAGAGCTTTTAGAAAAGAAAATTTCTAGAAACAACAGTTTTATAAGAGATTCAGAATTTTAAAGTGGAAACATATTTTCTTATTAAGCTATTTCATGAATTTTCGGTTTAGAACCAATGTTTTTATAATAGTTTTTCATTTTTAGTCCACTCAATTAGATCGTATAGCGATCTAACCCCCACTCCAGTTTTTGTATCTTGCAGGTTTCTCGGAGGACAAGCTCGAGAGGACGGATACTGATGCAGTCACTAGGGATGGAGTCCACCCGTATGAGTAAGAAACATAGTGCGAGTCTAGTTATAGTCAAGTGTGAGTCTTCTATAAGTCATGGTCGTGTGTAGTCATTATAAAACGATTATTATTAATACAGTAATTAATATTGAGTTTGTTTTCTATATTCTTGAGTTGGGCTACGATCCCACACAGATTATAGTCATATAAAGAAAAGATTATTACTTTCTATTATTGGTTAAATAGTCAGAGGCTTATAGGGTTAATACAGCTATCCCCTACTGATGAGCGAAAAATATATCAATATTTACCGCCCCTTTAACTTAATATTTTGTTTAGTTTCTCGGGTTTGATGAACGTTTTGATGTGTTTTAATTTATTTTGCAGATAAAATAATAACGGATCTCAATGAAATCATTTAGGACGAAATATGGGTCAAATAAGGGCAATTATTGGACTTGATATTTTAATTTTGGAGATTGGAAACTTGAAAGGGCGTTTTTTGACGAAGTGCAGTTTTGGAAATTCCAATTTTGCGCATTTGTCATGATTTGGGTATAACCTTTTACTCTGATATCGGATTGAGCTGATTCAAGTTCCAGATTAAAGAAGACGTAAATATCTACAGCTTTGAAAGACAAAATAATTTTGAATTCTGACGATTTCATGCCCGAAATTGATGAATCGTCCAGAAGTGTGTTGTGTGTAATTATTAAAGTCACTTTCAATCATTTTCAAAGAAAAAAAATAAATTAATAAATAAATAATAAAAATTATCAAATCATCACCAAACATGATAAGAGATTATTGGAGCAATTAATAATGGATTTGGTGGAGCAATTAGTGGAGCAGTTAATAATTGATTTGGTGGATGATTTGATGGAGGCAAAATTTTACCTATAAATACCAAGCCATTTCATTTGTAAAATTCATACTTTCTTCTAAGGAATTCCTTAAGAATACTAAGAAGATTGTATCTTGTTTGTTTATTTACAGCTTTCAGTAATTAATTTCCGCTTTCGCACTTTCTTTTCTTTACTTTTCAGTTTTTACTTTCCGCAATTTACTTTTACGCACAATACTTTTCTTTCTTTAATTTTCAGTTTTTACTTTTCAGTAATTTACTTTCAGCAATTTACTTTTCAGCAATTTACTTTTCAGCAATTTACTTTTCAGTAATTTACTTTCAGCATTTACTTTTCATTATTTAATTTTCAGTATTTAATTCCAGCATTTACTTTCAGCATTTACTTTTCAGTATTTAATTTTCAGTATTTTACTTTATGTCTTTTATTTTATTTAAGTTTTTTTTACTACCCATAAATATGTGTCGTAACTAAGCTAGTTATCTGGGGTTGTGATGAAATCCAATATCACCGGTTTATAAGGGGTAAAATTATAGTTTGGGTAATTTAAAAGTTTACTTATTAAGTCTTAAGCTTAATGCGTCTTGTTAATTGGCCACTAATAAGATTGATGTGGTAAATCTAAAATAAACTTGACAAAGGAATTTTAGGTTTCAACCTTAGACTTAATAGCCCACGATCTTCCTTGAGGATAGATAACCCTTTAATAGATTTCCTTACAGGATAGACATATACCTGTCGGGCGTGGGTAGCCATAATTGGAACTTAAACTTAATGAATCCAGATAATTTGGTTGACATAGACATATGGTTCAATTGGTTAAACTGGATATTTGCGTCTGACCATCGACAGAGGCTTTTGCATAATTTAGTGTTCCAGGTTAGTAAACCGATTTATTACACAAATATAAAATAACCACTTCATCTTTAAAATGATATTGGAAGAAATCACAACCCTAGATAGTTTTTAATATTGAATTTTCTTAAAACCTACTTTCGAACAATTTTATTTACTTGTTTTTAAATTTAGAATCGTCACCATTTCAAATCAATCAAACAACCTGTTAGATACTAGTAATTATTTGACCTCATAAATTTAATAGATTAGATATTAAGTCCTCGTGGGATCGATATTTTTATACTACTTGAACGATACGTGCGCTTGCGTTATACGCATGTGTTTACGCCGGTCAAGTTTTTGGCGCCGTTGCCGGAGACTTATTTATCTTTTACTATTAGTCTATGGGTTAGATACGTTACTTGTATCTAATTTCTTCTTACTTATTGTTTTTGTTTTCTTGTGTTTCAGGTTCTCAAAAACTTCATGAGACGAACCAGAAGCTTTGAACTCCGACCGCTTGACCCGGAAATTGAAAGAACCATCAGACAATTGAGAAGGGAAAGGCGAGAAGGCCAATAAGCTTTAGTCAACATGGAACCTGAACCGTTGGAGGTTGCACCACCAATCCCATTCGAGACAGAACCATTCCGGTGGCTGACAGACTCATTTCCTGTATTGTACTTCCTCCCTTACCAGCAAATGCGTGTGACATCAAAACATGCATTCAGATGATTCAGCAGTCAGTTCAGTTCGGGGGGATGCAACTGAAGATCCTAATGCCCACATCAGTAACTTCCTGGAAGTTTGCAGCACTTTCAACTACAACACAGAACATCAGAAGAAGCAATGAGACTGCGTTTTTTCCATATTCCTTGAAGGACAGAGCAAAAGCTTGGCTACATTCACTACCAGTAGGTTCCATCACAATTTGGAACACTTTAGCCACCAAATTCCTTGCAAAGTATTTTCCACCAGCCAGAACCAGAAAGCTGAGGAATGACATCACATCCTTTGTACAACAAGATTCAAAATCCCTCTGCGAAGCTTGGGAAAGATTCAAAGATTTACTCCGGAAATATCCTCACCATGAAATTCCAAAATGGCTTCAAGTCCAAACATTCTATAATGGACTTACTGGAATAATGATAACCATAATCGATGCTGCTGCTGGAGGAGCTTTAATGGAAAAATGAGAAGATCAAGCCTGGGACCTAATCGAAGAAATGGCCAACAACAATTCCTTGTGGCCAATAGAAATGAGCATGATCCAAAGAATTGCAGGAATTTATGAAAGTGGAGCCAATACATTAGTCAACGCCAAGCTAAATCAGATATGCAAATTCATGGAGACTCTTACCACTTGATCCACAAGTTCACCATATGGAGGAGCACCAGAGTCGGACCAACTTGAAGAAACGGTGAATTATGTCAATAATTTCAACAGACATGGGAACAATCCATATTCCAACACCTACAACCCAGGGTGGAGGAATCACCCTAATTTATCATGGAGCAACAATTCAGGCCAACAGCAGAACTATCCACCACCTGGATTCCAACAACAGAACAAAAGCCAGGAGCAGGCAAATGAACCAGGAATAACAGAAGTGTTGACCCACTTGAAAAAGATAGAAGCAAAAATTGACTCTCAAGCAGTAAGATATGATACTATGTTTCAATCTCAAGCAGCAAGATATGATGATATGTTTCAATCCCAAGCAGCATTAATTCAAAGTCAATCAGCTTCTATTAAAGCACTGGAGAATCAAATTGGACAACTAGCAAATGCTCAGAGTTACAGACCGCCAGGTACCAGTCCTAGCAACACAGAGCCAAATCCAAGGAACACGGGGAATGAGCAATGTCATGCCATCATGTTAAAAAGCGGTACTGAAATCAACAAAGATGTTGGAGCCAAAACAGCTGCTGAGGAAATTCTAAAAGAAACAAAGCAACAGATGGAGGAAAAAGAAGCAAAGGAAAAAGAACAAATCATTCCACCTCCACCTTTTCCTTAACGTCTTCAGAGAACAAATTGGACAAGCAGTTTTCTCGGTTCCTGGAAATCTTCAAAAAGATGCATATCAACATTCCATTTGCAGAAGCGTTGGAACAAATGCCCAGCTATGCCAAATTCATGAAAGACATTCTTTCACGAAAGCGGAGATTGGGAGATTACGAGACAGTAGCATTATCAGAAGGATGCAGCGCTATCATTCAGAGGAAACTTCCCCCAAAGTTGAAAAATCCTGGCAGTTTCACTGTTCCTTGCACCATAGGAGAACATGACTTCGGTAAGGCTCAGTGTGATTTAGGTGCAAGTGTTAACTTGATGCCTTTTTTCTATTTTCAGGAAATTACAGATTGGAGAAACAATGCCAACTTCAGTCTCACTACAACTTGCTGATAGAATGCTCGTATTTCCGAGAGGTGTAGTTGAAGATGTACTGGTCAAGGTTGACAAATTCATTTTCCCAGTAGATTTTATTGTCTTTGATATGGAGGAAGACGCAGACGTGCCAATCATCCTCGGGAGACCATTCTTGGCTACAGGTCGAACCATTATTGATGTACAAAAAGGAGAACTAACCATGAGGGTACAGACCAAGAATTAACATTCAATGTTTTCAATGCCATGAATTTACCAGATGATGAAAAGAAGGAGGAATGTTTCAAACTTGATGTGATACACAGTACCATTCAGAACTCCAATGCAATGCAAAGTTCTACTGATAAACTTAAAACATGTCAATTGCCTGTGGAGCCTAATATAAAGCATCTTTTACACTGAAAGAGCCAATTCTTGCTCTACAAGCAACAGAAGAGAAAAATTTCCACCAGCTCAACGAATTGGAGGAATTTCACAATCAGCCTTTTGAGGATGCCAAATTGTACAAAGAAAAGAGCAAGAAAAGACATGATGAAAAGTTAGTGCGCATACAACTGGAACCAGGGCAGAAGGTACTGTTAAACAAATCAAGGGTGAAATTCTTCCCATGGAAGCCAAAATCACGGAGGTCAGATCCATTTGTGATCACCAAAGTTTTACCAGATAGAGCCGTTGAGATACATGATCCTGACTCCAATAAAACTTTCAAGGTTAAAAACAAGCGTGTCAAGCACTACTGGGGAGAATCATTTGAGCGACAAAAAGAAAGTGTTACACTTTCAGATCCAGCTTAACGTTCGAGAAGTCAAGTCTGGCTGACGACTTTAAACTTAGCGCTAGCAGGGAGGCAACCCATGCAATTTGTGTATATATTGTGATCTGGTGTGTTTTATTTTTGTGTGTTTAGTTTTTTGCAGATTAAGGCATTTCAAGATGAAAGAAGCTGTCACAAATCTTCACAAGCAATTTCCTTCTCTCCCTCAAAAATCTCTGATGAAAGTATACAAAGCTCACTTGGAACGGATGAGATTATTGATGATCAAAGGTATTCCTACTGACATTCGTTGGATTATTGAATCATGGGTCTGATTGGCAGGTGAGTCTTCTGACTCTTTTATTTCACATCTGCCTGGTTTTAGAAGAAGCACATATGTAAAGAAACGTAGAGCTAAGCAAATGGGTGTTTTTATAAATGTGCACGCTGGAATTGCAATACTCGTTGTCGTTCTTTAGGAATGGTGTTTGATAATCATTAGGGATGGCTTGAGTAAAGAGTCTTTAGATGATATATCTTCGACTCTTGAGACGCATCCTAGTGGATATGTTCACATAGCCTTTCGCAAATTACATACACAATTTCAAAAAGAAAGACAACTGTTAAGTCTCGGGAATCTGACTCAAAAAGACCCTGTTTGCCAATTTATAAAAAAATTGGATGGAAAGCTTGTCCCCGACACATAGACGTCAATCAAGCTGTTACTTTTCTTGTGAATATTATATCTCTTTGTCTTGTCCTAATAATTATAATTTGTTTTGTTGTTTTCTTTTATTTTCTCCCACAGGTACTATAAATTCAGCGGTAGTAGTGTTTGTAATAAATGTGCACGTTGTACATGCAATACTCATTGTCGTCTTTAGAAATGGTGTCTGATAATCGCGAAGATAAAATAAAATTCATTAGGGATGACATGAGTAAGGAGTCTTTAGATGACATACCATTGACTCTTGAGATGCATCCCAGTGGATATGTCCATAATGCGATTCATAATTTACATACACAGTTTTGAAGAGAAATACAACAATTGAGACTCGAGAATCTGACTTTAAAAGACCATATTTGCCAATTTATAAGAAAATTGGATGGGAAGCTATCTCTGACCCATAGAGTTCATTAAGCCGTTACTGGACGTAAAACCATATGAAGATATGAGCCACAATCACAACTGCATGTATATATTATTGCTTTGATTTCTTTGTCTTTAACTAATTGTTGTGATTTGTTTTATTGTGTTCTTTTATTTTCGCCGACAAGATTCAAACTTTTTGAATTTCACGATTTATTTTACTGCTCAGCTAATAATTTTCATTTGGCAGGTACTAGTATAATTATTACTCACCCTTTTTAGGATCTATAAATTCAGCTCGTCATTGCTCTCTTTAACACATCCAAATTAGAGAGAGTAAAGAAAAAACGAAAGCAATTTCAAGAAGACGAGTCATTAACATCTGTGTGTTTTGTGGAACTAGTTCTGGATCTAAACTAGAATTTGTTGAAGCAGTAAAAGAATTGGGTAGAGTTATGGCAAAACGTAATATACACTTAGTATATGGCGGTGGCAATCTTGGACTGATGGGGTATATTTCAAAGGTCATACATGAAGGTGGCAGTCAAGTTTAGGGATCATTCCAAAACCCTTGGCAGTTAAATCTTATCGGAAAATCAAACGGAGAGGAATGTATTGTTTTAGGTATGTCTGAAAGACTTTTTGATTGATTAATCATGCTGATGCTTTTATTGCTTTGCCAGGTGGCCTGGGCACGATGGAGGAAATATTCACAGTGATATCTTGGGCGATCTTGAACATACATCAGAAACCAAATGGATTGTTTAATGTTGAAAGTTTTTTTTACTTTCTTTCTGTGTTTCTTGAAGATGCCATAATAAATGGGTTTCTTTTAAAACCCGTAAAAGATATCTTACTCACTGCCAAAACAGCCAATAATTTAATTGACCAACTCTTAGCCTTCGAACCAAAAATTGACCCAATACTTTCCAAGTTGAATTGGTCTAATAACAATCGTGGTAAGAAGTATAGAATAAATATGAATCTTAATCGTTAATCTTCTTTTTAGATGTAGATACAATATATAATTCCACGCTAATCAGTTACTGTCTTATAAACTCTTTTTCTTCTTTTTAGACATTTGGGACAATGTCTCAATTAGGTTTGGGGGAGGGAATAGTTGATTAGTATCTTGTTTTTATTTTTCGTTGTGTTGTTTTTTCTTTGTTTGCTTTATAAAAAAAATATTAATTTTTGTGTCTTTAACTTTACTAACCAAGTGGAATTATGTCTTGAGATAGCTGAGTAAGGAGTTTCCACTCCTGAGATGTATCTAAGTTTGATTCGTAATAAGTTAATTTTTTTTATTTCCTTTTGAATTATTTAAATTCGTGAATTTTCCATAAAATTGATTAAATTTGATCTTCATATGCTCATTTGACAGGTATTATCAACATACATGGTAACATATGAACATGGGTTACGAACATGGGTTGTAAAGTGAAAACTTTTTGTAATATTCAGTTCTCTGGTTTATTGGAAATAACACCTAAAAGTGATGGAATTAAAAAAAATGGTTGTGTGTATATAAATAATTAACCTCGCTCTTACTTAGTAACTGAACATCTTACCTCAGTAAGCAGTGATTGTTCGCATCAAATGGTAGAGCCTGAGTTAATAATAATTGAGTTTCTACTTAGTAACCGGACATCTTGCCTCAGTAAGTAGTGATTGTTCGTGTCAACGGTGAACGTAGAACTTTTAACATCAGAGATCCGAGAAATTAAGTCTGCATGGGTGTCTTAACATCTAGTGCCTTAAGGCCAACTGGTTTGAGAGTCACTAGCCCAAAGCTCGTTACAAGGATGTCAAAAAAAAGAGAAAAGTTCCATTGCCAAAAAGGTGTGAATTCCAATATAACTTTAGGACAAAAATATTACTTTATTTTTCAATTACACTGATGAGTATTATGGGCACAATGAATTGATTAATACCTTGTTGGTTGTGTATATAGAGAATGGTAAAACATATAGGAGAATTTACTTATTTAATAATTTAGAAAGAAATAAAACAACTATTAACTTGGATAAGAATTTCTTTTGTTTGTAACTTGTTTACTTGTTTATCTTTTCATTTTGTTTTGTGTAATTTATTGACGTTTATGGGTATCGTCGATGTAAGCCCTCACGAGACTATAACTCATCCACTAGGGACACCTAGGGGTTTAAAGGCTTGTTGCATACACTAATGTAACTGTGATCCCTACGAAAGTGGCTTAGGTTAGTTTATTTTAAAGTTGTTTATTTTATTTTGTCTTGCACAAGGACTAGCAAAATGTTAGGTTTGGGGGTGTGATGAGCGAAAAATATATCAATATTTATCACCCCTTTTACCTAATATTTTGTATAATTTCTCAAGTTTTATGAACATTTTGATGTGTTTGTGTTTATTTTGTTGATAAATAAAATATCGGGACTCACTGGAATCAATTCGGGGCTAAAACGATGAAATTTGAATCAAAATGGCAAAATTGGAATTTTACAAGGCGCGTCGCGAAGCTCAACCCTCAACGTGTTGTGATGCCGGGCCAATAATGCAGCATGCCGACATTTGTCACCACTGTAGCTCGTGTCGCGACGCATACTCATTTTAGAGCCTATAAATAGCAGCCTCATTTGAAGGAAATTTTCATACTTTCTTCTGGGGAATTTCTCTATAATACTAAGAAGAAAGTATCTTGTGTGTTTATTTAAGTTTTCTTGTATTTATTTTTTTATTTTAGTAATAAAATTGTGTATGTTTTTATTCAAGCATGAGTAGGTAACTTCTTTCTGCTGGGGTGAAAGGTGAAACTTTTATTATGATAATTTAGATTAATCTCCCTATTTTATTATATATATAAATTATCTTAAAACCTCACTTAATTTGATTTCGTCTTTATGGTCGGTTGGACTTAATTAAATTATTCTTAATCCTGACTTAATTGGATACCGCCTATATGGTCGATTGGTAATTCATGTAAATTTATATATTATAATAAGGGAGATTTCTAAATTTGAATTATTAGAAGTGAATCATCTAACTCCATCATTTTATTTCATTGTTTTATTTTAACCTTTTTAGTTTTCAACTTGTTGAATGATGCTTTGTTTATTTATTTATTTAGTAGTCCTAGGTATGTGTTGTAACTAAATACATTCTCTAAGGTTGTGATGAATTCTAACATTAATGATTTTATAAGTTGATTTGTCTTGTGTCTTGTGTGATGTTTTGGTTTATTTATTGAGTCTTAATCTTAATGCTTCTTGATAATTGGCCACTAATAAGATTGATTTGGTAAACTTAAAATGAACTTGACGAAGGGATTTTAGGTTTCAGCCTTATCTCACCTTAGAGATTTCCTTCCAGGATAGACATGTACCTTTCGAGCATGGGTAGCCATAATTGGAACTTGCTCTTAATGAATTCGGAGTTTCTTAATTCACATAGACATATAGTTAATTGAGTCACTTTGGGTGTTTGCATCTGACCATCGATAAAGACTTTTGCATATCTTCATGTTCCAGGTTAATAAACTAATATATTACACAAGTACAAGATAATCACTTCATCTTTAGAAGAATATTGGAAGGATTCACAACCCTAGATAGTTTCA
>SKCR01052006.1:0-30863 GCA_019454045.1 Zanthoxylum bungeanum | reverse complement strand
GAATAATATACGTTTTACACAAAGAAAACTTTACAAAAACCTCACTCACTCTCTATACAAATTACACACACTCATTTGGGATGATGGTCAACTGATCCAGAGGCTCCATTTTATAGTGATCAAACTGCGTAAACAGTGTCACGTGGTTTGCCAACTCACTCACACGTTTCCAGCTACCATGGCCATGCAAGTCAAGCTTGCTTTCGGTGCAAGCTGACTTTCTGGCAACCAACAATCAGGATGTCGTGACATGTGCTCTGTGCCCTCATTTACTTACTATAGTGACATTAGATCATATTCATTATCAAAGATAACCTTGCTGATCAATTAGCCATTAAAGTACTTAATTTTCCTTTGATAATTTTACATTTAAGATTTTTAACGTGTCAATTAGCTTTTACTAACTGATTATCATATGCTATAAAGAGTATTTCTTTTAACTATAAAAAATGAAAATAAAAGAAAATTTATACGTTTCTTGTTGAACACAACACCTTGATAATTTTATTTGATAAAATAAAACTGAAAGGGCATTTTCCAATACCCATTTAAGTTTTCATATGTCATCAAACAAAAATCAAAAGAAAACAATCCTTGTAAATAAAAATAAACCCCCCACAAAACCCTAATTGTCCCTCTCCGTAGCTATAGGGACTCATCAAAAGAAACACAAATGGGTGTCTGTACTTCCTCTCCAAGAACAAAAGCAAGCAAAGATGAAGCAACTTATAATAACATCAAACGGCCATCAACAGAAATGGTGATCCACATGGACGGTCGGGTTCAAGACTTCAAGATTCCAATCAAAGCCAAGAACATAATCTCCCAGAATCCAAACACTTTTCTGTGCAGCTCAGAATCCATGTCAATAGGCACGTGCATGTCACATGTTCCAGATGAAGAAGAGCTTCAGTTGGGTCAAATTTACTTCATCATGCCACTCTCTCAAGCACACAAGTCCCTAAATCTGAAAGACTTGTGTTCTCTCGCCATTAAAGCAAGCTCTGAAGTTGGTAATTAAAGAAAAGAAAATGATAAAAAAAACTAAAGATGACGGTTATATTATTTTAATCAATTGAATGTATCCACTTTAATTATATGATTTTAATAAGGAAAATGATGATGTGATAAATAATGATGATGATGTGAAGTTATATTTTAATAAAATTGAAAGAACTCATTTTAGTTTTATTGTTTTAATATGTGTGTATTATTAGTAACTCTAACCACCATCACTACTAATAGAGTGAAGAGAGATGAAATATTACATAGTAATAATCGAAGAGATATAATTTACTTTCAATACGGAAGAGTGAGAAGTAAAATTTAATTTGAAGAATTTTAATTGGTGTCTCTTTATGAATCAATTCTGATAATGTGGCTCTTCAATAGAGCAATTAAATAAATATTATTACGAATAGGAACTGAAATAGGAGAACTGAAGAAAAATATAATAGTTTTCTTAATTTCAATATGAATTATAAATTGCCTTTATATAGGTATTACAAAAGAATCAATATTAATTACATATCAACTAACAACTAACATTAATATCATATCTATCAATATCCCCTCTCAAACTCAAGATGGTAGTGAGGAAACCAAATTGAGTTTGGAAACGATGGTTGTGTAATAGTCAGGAAGTGAAGATATCAGATATTTGATCATCAGAGTGTATATACACCAACGTAAGAGTATCGCGAGCAATATATTGACGAATGAAATGACAATAAATCTCATTGTATTTGATACGTTCATGGAATACATCATTATGCTATTTGAATAGCGCTTTGATTGTCACAGTAAAGAATAGTAATGGGTGATTGAGACACTCATATATCTTCGAGGAGCCAACGTAGCCATAGAAGTTCGACAGTAGTCGCAGCAAGAGCTCGATATTCAGCCTCAATACTAGAACGAGCAATCAATGATTGTTTCTTACTACTTCAAGAAGTAAGCGAGTCACTCAGAAAAACATAATAACCATTAGTGGATCGATGATCAGTAAGGTCACCTTCCCAATCTACATCAGAGTAAGCTTGAAGAACAAATGGAGAATTAGCAAAGAAGTGGAGACCACAAAAGAGAGTGCATTTATGTGAAGTACATTAGCATAATGAAGAGATCGATGAGCATCCCCGAACTGACTTACAATATGAACAAAATAGGCAATGTCTGGTCGAGTGACAGTGAGATAAATGAGACTACCAACTAATTGTCTGTAGAGAGTAGGATCATCAAGAGGAGTGTCATCCATAGGTGTAAGTTTAATATTATACTCGACAGAGGTTGGAACTATCTTGCTATCTGTAAGGCCGACTCAAGAAATAAGATCATAAGCATACTTAACTTGAGAGAGATGATAGCCATCATCAGATGAAGTAACTTCAAGGCCTAAAAATTAACTCAGAGAACCAAGATATTTCATTTCAAATTGTTGACTAAGAAACTATTTAAGATCCATAATTCATGAATCATCATCCCCGGTAATAATCATATCATCAACATAAAGAAGTAGAATCACGACCAGATTTGCGAAGGAATATGGTAGAGTCATATGGACTGGAGGTGAACCCAAGATGACAAATAGTCATACTCAACTTGGAAAACTATACATAGGGAGATTATTTTAGACCATATAGGGCACATCGTAGGTGGCATACTTTGTGTGGTGGATGATCAAGACTATGAGGGGGTTTCATGTAAACTTCTTTAGCTAAATCACCAATGAGAAAAGTATTATTGACATCCATGTGAAACAAACTCCATTGTTGAGCAGCAGCAATGGCAAGTAGGCTGCGTACTGAGGTAAGACGAGCAACCAAAGCAAATATCTCCTCATAATCAACCTCATATTCCTGAGTGAAACCCTTAGCAATAAGACGTGATTTATAACGTTCAATAGAGCCATCTGAATGTGTTTTTATTTTGTATACTCATTTGCATCCCAGTGGAGTTTTACCAGGAGGAAGATCAACTAAGTCCCAAGTACTAATTTTTGCCAAAGCATGTAATTCATCTTGCATAGCTTGCTGCCAATGAGGATTAGAGGATGCCTCCCGATAGGACTGAGGTTCATACAAAGAAACAATAGTGGAAAATCAATAATAATTTTAAAGATATGTAGGAGGATGTCTTACACAAGGAGGATAACAGAAAGATGAAGTATTCAATATTGTGGGAATGTTCAATCGCAAGGGTGTCAGAGACAATATCTGCAAAAGAAACATCATCAGAGACAAATATCAATAGAGGTTGGACGTCCATAAGCTCCCTGAAGGTACCTACATCATGAACATATGAAAATTACTCGATGGAGAAATCAGTTAAAATTGGAGGGTGGTCAGAAGAAACTTTGAAATAGAAGAGGGAAGAGAACATAATGTGCTCCCAAGAGATAATATGATGTGAGATGCGAAGTTTTTGTGACATAGGATCCCAACAATGATACTCTTTGTGTTCACTCCCATAATAAAAGAAACAACAGATTCGAGCACGAGGTTCTAACATGTGATGCTCAGTAGGAGGAAGAACGACAAAACAAACACTCCCAAGAAAACTTTAAGAAAATCATAGGTGAGAGAAATACCATATAATCACTCATAGGGAGACTTGTGTTGTTTAATGACTGAAGAAGAAATACAATTAATAATATATATTGCGATGAGAGCGGCTTCACCCCAAAAATTTCTATACAATAAGATGATATGAGCATGGATCGAACACAATCCAGAATATGACGATATTTGCATTCTGATCACCCATTTTATTAAGAGGTGTATGGGGCAAGATCTTTGGGATAAGGTACCTTATTTTTTAAAAAACCTTTGAAGTGCATAGTCAAGATATTCTTTGGCATTATCAATGCTTAATATTTTGATGGTTTTGGAAAATTGTGTTTTTATCATTGACGCAAAATCAATGAAAATCTGAGGTAGTTCAGATCGCTGTTTCATGAGAAAGATCCAAGTAAACCGAGAATAATCATCAATGAATATGACAAAATATTTGGACCCTCCTATAGTGGGTGTAGAAGAAGGTCTCCATATATCATAATGAATTAAGTAAAAAAGAACGACATAAGTATTATTATTATTTTTAAAAGATAAAGTTGGTTGTTTGCCAAGTTGACATGAGACACAATGTAAAAAAGACTGTTCGGTAACAGAATCTAAGGATCCATTATAAATAAAATGACGAAGTTACTTAAAGATGCGTGACCAAGGCGTAGATGCCACAATTGAAGAGAATATGGTGTAGACACCGCACATAATTGGGAGACACGAATGGAAGTAAGATGCAAAAAGGTAATCTCAAATAGACGTCCAACTCTACTACATGTCCCAAGAATCTATCCCGTCCGCGGATCCTTCACACGAAAACTAATGGAAGAAAATATTAGTTCGAACCTAAGTTCACATAGTTGACCAACAGATATAAGATTGAAAGTAAGTTTCAGAATAAAAAATATGTTAAGTAATACAAGGGCATAGGTAAATGTCTAGACTGGCTTACGGACATTTGTGAGTCATCTGTAGTAAAAATCGGAGAGACAGTCGTGGTGGGATATATGAAGGAAAATATCAAAGATTGAGAAGTCATGTGGTTGTAACAACCAGAATCAAAGTACAAAGGAGAATTACCTGAAGTGACAGATAAGATAGTAGAAGTAATAAGAGGTATGGAGAGTATTTGTCTAATGAGTGTTTTTAAGTTACTAGTGGATGTAAGAGAGACAATGACCTCAGAGGTAGCAGCAACAATTGAAATTGCTATCTTGGAGGTGTTGGACAATTATGACCCATAGCATCACTATTTGTAAAAGATATGATGTTCTTTGTACAAATTAACTATGTGACATATGAAATTGCTCTTTTATCATTTTGTAATTGGATTAATTAGATATAAAAATGATAAAAGTCCATATGATTAGTACTGGATTAATAGTATATGAGACAAGATAATCCACGAAAAGTTTAATCATTAAATAACCTTAGTCGTAGTATTATCGAGACTGGACATCGATAATGCGGAATAGGCTAGTATTGCACTTGTGCGCGTTATGGAAGCTTAACGACATAGTTCTCATATATTTAAGTATTGGATACTTATGCAAGTGTGATAGAAGGTTCTGTTTGTCGATGGTACGGGAACAGCTTCGCGCTGGATAGACCCATCGGATCCCATTGGTAGTATGACTATGTGTCTATGGGAATCCGAATCAGGGTACGTGTATATGGTCTTAACCTGAGACTTGCATCGCTAATACTTGCGATAATTAGTATACTTTGGTTTTGGTCGTCCGGAACTTTAACAGGTTCTGTGTACGCCTCTTCTGGGTTTATTGAGAATCGTAGTGTATTGGGTGTGATGTCAAGATGGAAGTATCACTTCAGTCATATGGAGATGATGATCACGCAGAGATACATAACTAGTACTCATAAATGTTATAGCTATCGGGATAGTATGACTAGGTCATGATTATCCGATTAAAGAGACTAGTTGCTAGTAATCCGATATATGCTTCGTACGGGGCAGACACAATTTCAGCCCTAGGCCTAGCATGTGACATCAGATACTGGATCGTAATACGCAATACTTAGTATCCTACGCCTGATAAAGATTATATATTCCTTTAAAGAATATTTCTGGAGAATTGGGTAGGTACAGTGCTTTGCTAGAAGCCAACCATTTCTTGTAAATCGGTAAGAATCTGGTACCGGGTACACACGTGTTTGGATAGTCCGATGACCATATTTACTGCCAACATATCCAGGGATCTCTTGGGTCGCTTCCCAAAGATTCACCGATGAGATTTGACTCGAACAGAATTAATATGGGATTAATTATGAGAGAGAAAATTAATATGAGATTAATTACGACAAGAATTAATCTGAGATTAATTATCAGAGAAGGAATTAATATGGGATTAATTGAGTCGAGAATTTATATGGGATTAAATTCGTCGAGAGGGGAGAACGCGATTAATTTGGAATTAATCGGTAAAATAAATTTAATTGTGAAATTAAATTTTTCGATTTAATTTATTTATTTGGGCTAAAATAATATATCGGATTTATTAATTGAAATCGAATTTCAGCACAGAATTAAAATTGGATTTTAATTCAAGTGAACGAATTAATTTGGAATTAATTCGCGAGCGACTTTCGTAATAATTTTGCGAGACATTATTATTTAATTAAATTGGATTTAATTACGTCGCGACGGAAAATTCTTTTAGTCGGATTAAACGAACCGGGCCCAAAGTGTGTTGTATAAGCCAACTAGATTTGGAATTAAATGGGTGAGACCCATGACTTACATTACTTGTCACTATTTGATGGAAGTTGTTGGCTATTATAAATGTGGCATTTTATTACACAAACACAAGTCAACTTAAGTGATATATTTTGTAAACAAAAATCATTATTCATTCTCTCCTCCAAGCCTCCAAAACCATGAGCTTCATCATCTCCCCATGGAATTTTGTTGCAAAATTTCTACTTGCTAGCACATTAATGGGTCAAAAGAATGTGATAGGGAAACTCATCCTTGAGTTTGGAACAACAAAGAAAGCTTGGAGCTTTCGAAATACAAAGAAAAAGTCTTGAAACTCATCCGATCAATGTGAGTATTTCCGCAACTCTCTTTGGTTTATTCACACACAAATCATCTTAGAGATCCTTGGCATGTTCTAGGAACGCTAACAGGAGGGCTGACCAGGTCTTGGGGGACGAGTGGGGCACTGCTAAATGGAATGGCCAGACAGCCTACACTAGCGAAAATCCACCCAAGTGGGACAGTGAGAGGCAATATGTCATCTTTCCTTGCATTTTTGACATTCAGTAAGGTTGCATTCATTCAGAGTAGGATCAGATTTGTTGTACGTACGATGAAATTTACTTCTCCCCTTTGAGAAATATCTTCTCGCGGCGGCGAACACTGTTGGGGTTTTGGACAAAGGGCGCGGCGGAAGCGTTGTTCGAGCGAAATCGTAATTTTAAAATTTTTTAAATTACCGAATGAATTATTCAATATCCAATATGAATAATTCATTCATATTTCACCTAAACATATTTATTCGATATCAAATAACAACATAAATAGTTAAAAAAACGTCGCGAAATTTTTACGAAAATACTTTTCCGCAAAATGACATAAAACAAGTTTTTGACCGAACCGGCCACCCAATACACATGAGGGCTACCCAGATCACCCCCAATAGTATTAGGGCAGTTCATGGGTTGCCCGTACAGTGGCAAATTCACTGTTTGGGCAGCCGTCACCCGATTGGCTCAAAAGTCACCCGATAACGTCATTTTTCACCGTTTTCGCTTATCACTAAATCATATTTAGTTTCAATCTAATCATAATTAGATCGAATATGTGTATAAAAGAAAAGAGGTGCTACCATTAAATAAGTAATATTATGGAAAAATGAATTGTTCGTATTTATGAATTGGACATAAATACGATCCGGATTGGCACTCCGAGCACCAACCCTAACAATTTCTCTCACTTGCTCTAGTGCCAATCCACGGTATCATATACACATCTCAATGTGTATCACATACTCATGACCCTCAAGAACTCACCTAGCACTCAAGAGGTAGGCAACAACAAGTAAGCATGCTTTAATAAATTGAGTCTGTCCAACAAACCCAATTGTTTCCTTAGCCAACATCATTCATATTTTGTAGAACCCAAGTTCTACATCAATATGACTCAGATGCGATATCAGCATTGTGCTATAGCTATTAAGTTGTCTATGTATTTAGAGATCAAATCCAAAATACTATGCAGACAATCGCAAACACAATATTAATATCAAAACTTATAATCTATAAGGTCATTATGCAACTTCATAAGTCAATACTTCATAAGTTACAACTAAATTAATATTAAATTTGTTGGATTTATATTAAATGAATTGGTTGTATCAATCAATTGTATCATATATTGGATTTCATATATCCGTAATATATTTTTTAATTTTCTAATTTTATGAATATTTCAAACGAATATGGATATTCATATTCATGGATGATTACGAAAACAGATACTGATTGTGCATTTGTTTTAATATTGATAAATTATGAATATAAAATTTTGGTTGCGAATGTTAATACATATATCTCAAATACTGTGAATATACTATAGCGCCCTCTCTAAATGGGACTGAAAAGAAAATAGATACATTATTGTTAGAATTAACATCCATTTATTAAAGATCTAAGAAAAGTTCGGATCAGAACAAATCAAAATTCTATAAAATCACTTGTACATATAACAAGTACATCTCTCATCTACTAAAATACTGAGGTATACAATATACGCCATTTTATATGTTTAAAAACAGTATTTCAAATACTTTTTTTTTGGAAACATTAGAAATCCCGCCGTCAAACCACAAGACTCGAACTTAAATGGAATAGGTAAAATCTCCGACTGTCTCATGCTCTTATAAAAAATACACTATTGCACTCGAACTCAGGACCTGACAATTAAATTCTAAGTCATTTACCACTAAATCACATTTCTTGAGACTAACAATATTTTAAACACATGACAACTATTTCATCCTGTTATTCATTATACACGTTCCGAATAAATTCCCATTTACTATATATTTCTGGTGTGATATGCTAGTTTTTATAGAAATTATACCTTTTATATTAATTAATACCTATTATATATTTATCGATTGAATACATGGAGTCCCTCATGTGAAATTTTCTCATGAACGATAGAATTCAGGTGGTTAAAACCTAAAAGCCGTATCTGGGCCTCAGTTAAAAATTGATGGGCTTAAAATATGCAGCCCGTATAAATCACGAAAATACTAAGTGAGAAATAATATATATTTCTAGTGATTATTTATATTATTTAAATAACGATTACGTCAGCCAATCGTACTAACCCAATATAAAAGCGACAGCCAGTATCAAGATTACATCATCATATGATTATGATCATCACGTGGGCACCAGCAATACAGACGGTCAAATGTCAACAAGTTCACGTGCTAACTATGATCTCGCCCTTTACATGTTACCCGTGCTCCTGGGGAAAATCTTTGGTGCAACAGTGGTACCACGTCATCCATGCAACAAGCCAATCATCCTTTGCCACGCGTGCTAAAAAGTCAAAAAACAACTAAAAAATAGGAAGAAAATTAAACATGTTATTTTTTAATTGGTTGGTGGTACCACGTCATCCATACCACTGTTGCACCAAAGATTTACTCGTGCTCCTGTGGTCTGCCTGTCTGTGGTACCCTGTCCCAAATTTGTTGCAATAATAAATTCTATAAATATTTTTAATTAGGTAAACCACATGTTATTTGAATTAGGGTTTAAGACTGAGTTGGTAAATAAATAATATCTGGTTTAAGACTACATTAAATAAATATTAATTATTAATTTGGTATTAAATATAAAATATTAGATAAACTAATCCCCGTAAAAAAAAATCTTTCAAATTAATGCCCAATCTATACAATGAAACCAATGATGGCTTTTGAGATAATAACAGCTAGACACTTAAATTTGGATTAAAATTAGGAGTTATTAAATTTTTTAAATAAATTAGTACTTATTATAATAAAGATAATAAAAATAAGACCGATTTTGATATTAACCAAGATTATTTTTATATTTTATGATTATTGATCATAATAAAATATTATAATAAAAAGAATTTGAAACTTTTGTGAAATATAACAAAAAAATTCGAAAATCAAAGGACCGCTTAATCCGCATATGAGAAGGGCTAACTCTAAATAAAGAACCAAAAAATTCCATTTTATATTTATATGAGATTACATATATTAAAAACTCACTTACAATTTTAAAAAAAATCCTATAAATAATATTTTCAACTAAAATTCACATTTGATTTAGCTCAACCAGGTCGCCATGAGTATCACTCGGAACAAAGAAATGGCACATACCCTATTGCTATCACTCGCGCTTCTAGTCGTATGCCTCAGCTCAGCTCATGGGGTTACCCCGACAGCGGTCCCAGTCCCGGTCCCGTCCCCGGCGCCAGTCCCAGCTTCGGCCAGAGAGTTCCTGGAAGCACACAACCAAGCAAGAGCCGCAGTAGGGGTAGCTCCTCTCAAATGGAGCGAGAAGCTAGCCAATGCCACAAGTCGCCTAGTCAGATACCAAAGAAACAAAATGGGGTGCCAATTTGCAAACCTGACAAGCGGCAAATATGGTGCTAACCAGTTATGGGCAAGCGGCATGGCCGTGACACCACGAATGGCTGTGGATACTTGGGTGAAAGAGAAGAATTACTACAATCATGCTGATAATTCATGCGTACCAAATCATAGGTGTGGGGTTTACAAGCAAGTTGTTTGGCGAAAGTCTCTGGAGTTGGGTTGTGCTCAAGCTGCTTGTGTTACAAAACAAGTTACTTTAACTATTTGCTTTTATGATCCTCCAGGGAACATTATTGGTGAGAGTCCTTATTAGAAGAAGCCATTAATTTTCAGGCTTCAAAACTGAAATATTTGTGGTTCAAATTAAGCTCTGGTTTTAGATGCTATCTTCTTTTCAATTTAGTCAATAAAAGTACCAGACGAATTAAGAAAAGTTTTGGGAAAATCAATGGCAAATTGGCAAGTCATGGTTGTGGTTGTGGTTGTGGTTGTGGTAGAAATTAATATTATTTTGTTTATTTACTAAGACTAGACACACACACACTACACTCAACCGACAAAATGAGAATCAAAGCACTTGGACGTGTCTTCACAAGAATGCAGATGGCACAAGGTGGAAAAATTCAAACATTCAAACAATTCAATAATTGTTTTAATAGTAAAATAAATAATACTTTTATTTAATTTAAAATTCTTATATATTATATTATTATTGATTTATAATATCATATCACTCATATATTGATATCATCAATGACTCCACACTGTAATAGGGAAAAGGAGCATAATCTCATAAATATTTAATAAAACTAATCGAAATTTCCTGATATTTAAAAGGAAAAACCCACCTTGAGCCTCATGTACTCTCAATGTTTTTTACATTGTACCTCTGTACTAAATTTTCTACACATTGCACCCCCGCACTCTAAAAAAATTGACATTCAACCCTTATTTTAACGGCAGGTTAACAGAGTTGAGAAATATTCTGACATCACACACCCTTATTTGTGTCATATCTGCCTGGTTTAGGAAGAATCACCTATGCTAAAAAGAGAAGAGCTAAAAAAATGGGTGTTTGCTATAAATGTGCACGCATGACATGTAATACTCGTTGTCGTTTTTTAGGAATGATGTCTGATAACCGTGAAGCATCTTTGTTTATTTTTTGTTGTTCATTAATAACACTCCAAGATCGTAGTTTTGATCTAATTTTTACAATAAATTAGTTGGATTTTTGAATGTATCAGAATGAGCATAATATTTATGCACCCTAACATATAGTTATGCGCCCTATCATAACTTCAAAGTAAAAAAATTTGCTCGGTCCAATCCGAAATAAGGGTGGGTGATGTCAAAATATTTCTCAACTCTGTTAACTTGCCGTTAAAATAAGGGTGGAATGTCAATTTTTTGAGAGTGTAGGGGTGCAATGTGTAGAAAATTTAGTACAGGGGTGTAATGTAAAAAACATTGAGAGTACAGAGGCCTTAATGTGGGTTTTTCTTATTTAAAACTAAACAGAATCGATATTTGTTATAACAAAGAGTAATGAACTATGATACAATACATCCCAAAGAGACATCCATGCCTATTTTTTAATATTTTCTTTTTTGTTTATCCTTAATATTTTAACAAATACTCAAATCACTCGGTGGGTCTTGAGGTGTGTAATTTGAATGTGTGTTTAACATTTTTCTATAACAAAATCCCTGATAGTTTTATTAGAAGAGAATATTTTTTGAAATCAAACGATTTTATTTAGTTTTTAAATATTAGGGTTTCGACTAATGAGGGGGTTATGTGCATTTTCCCAACGTTGATAATATTTCAAACTAACTGTTGTCTTTGGAGTATTCTGCCGACAATTCTAGCAACACCTTTGACTGTAGTCAATTTTTGTTATTTTCTTTTGAAATAAAACTGTTTTTTTCATTACTTATATGGGATTTTGTTACTTTGGTTCTTAATTTCCAAAACGTTTTCCCTTAATTTCCAATATGATTTTTTAAGAATCCAGGAAAAAAAGAAGAAGATGACAAAATGTTAACCTCAATACTATTATTCATGCATATCTGCTCTCCAATAAATACCACACAGATGCTGAGTTCAACATTTCAACTTATTTATAATATCTCATATTGCTAACGATGAGGATCATGAACTGTTATATAAATCATGCACTATTAATCTAATTTAGTAGATGTATTTTGAGTTGAAAAGTCGGTGGGTCTAGGTTGTTATAAATGAATTCAGAGAGGACTCACAATCCGACTCGATGTGATGTGTGAATTAATATGATTTCGTTAAAAGTATATAAGTTATGTGAGAAATAGAAAATCTTGATTCAATATAGTATACATATGACCTTTATATAGACATTATAAAATGATTATATCGGAAATATTCTCTGAAATTATGTACACAATCAATCAACATTAATATAAAAATAATGATTTATGGTAACTGCAATATATCATATCTTTGACATCCCCCCCTCAAACTCAAGATGGTAGTGAGGAAACCGGATTAAGTTTGGAAACGAGAGTTGTGTAGCGATCAGGGAGAAAATATTTGGTGAATATATCAGCTACTTGATCATCGGAGCGTAAATACACCAACCGAAAAGTATCGTGAGCAATATGTTGACGAATGAAATGACAATCAATATATCCTCGATGAGCCAACGTAGCCATAGAAGTTTGGTAGTAGTTGCAGCAAGAGCTCGTTATTCAGCCTCAGTACTAGAACGAGCAACCAATTTTTGTTTCTTACTACGCCAAGAAATAGGTGAATCACCCAGAAAAAAACATTAACCAATAGTTGATCGATGATCTGTAAGGTCACATGCCCAATTTGCATTAGAGTAAGCTCGAAGAACAAGTGAGGAATTAGCAGAGAAATGGAGACCACAAAAGAGAGTGCATTTAACATAGCGAAGAATGCAAAGTACATCAGCATAATGAGGAGACAGAGGAGCCGCCATAAACCGCGCGACTCGCAATGTAAACGACATAGATAATGTATGGTCGAGTGATAGAGAGATGAATAAGACTGCCAACTAATTATCTGTAGATAATAGGATCATCAAGAGGAGTGCCATCCATAGGCGTAAGTCTAGTATTGTACTCAATAGGGGTTGAAACTGTCTTGCTATCTCTAAAACCTTATCGAGAAAAAAGATAAGAAGCATATTTGGCTTGAGAGAGATGATAGCTATCAGAGGAAGTAAATTCAAGGCCTAAGAAGTAACTGAGAGAACTAAGGTCTTTCTTTTCAAATTATTGACTAAGAGACTACTTAAGGTCAGTAATTCCAGAAACATCATCCCTAGTAATAATCATGTCATCAACATACAGAAGTAACGTCACGATGTATGAACCAGATTTGCGAAGGAATACGGATGAATCATGTGGACTGGAGGTGAACCCAAGCTGGCAAATAGTCGTACTGAACTTGTCAAACCATGCACGAGGAGCTTGTTTCAGATCATATAGAGCACGACGTAGGCAGCATACCATGTATGATGGATGTTCAAGATCGAAATAGGGTTTTATATAAACCTCTTCAACTACATCACCATCGAGGAAAAAATTCTTGACGTCCATCTGAGACAAACTCCATTATCAGACAGCATTAATGGAAAGCAGGCTGCAAATCGATGTGAGACGAGCAATTGGAGCAAATGTTTCCTCAAAATCAACCTCATATTCTTGAGTGAAACCCTTAGCAACAAGACATGCTTTATAATGCTAAATTGAGCTGTCTGAATGTGTTTTTATTTTGTATACCCATTTTCACCCCACTAAAGTTTTACCAGGAGGAAGATCAACTAAATCCCAAGTGCCAGTTTTTGTCAAAGCTTGTCATTTATCTTGCATAGCTTGTTGCCAATAAGGATTTCATGATGCCTTCATATAGGACCGAGGTTCATGCAAAGAAACAATAGTGAAAAATAATGATAATTTTGAAGATAAGTATGAGGGTGTCTTACTGGAGGAGGATAGTGGGAAGATGATGCATCAACATTAGGGGTGTGGTCTACTGCATATGTGTCAGAGACAATATCTGCAGAATGAGCAACATCAGGGACATGTGGCAATGAGGGTTGGATATTTGTAGCTTACTAGAGGTACATGCATCATGAACATGTGGAAACAACTTGATAGATAGGTCAATGAAAAGTGGAGGGTGGTCAGAAGAAGACACTTTCAAATCATAGAGAGAGCAGAACATAATGTGCTCCCAGAAGACAACATGACGAGAGATGAGAAGTTCTTGTGACACATGATCCAAACAATGATACCATTTATGTTCAATTCCATAACCCAAGAAACAACAGAGTCCAGCACGAGGTTCAAACTTGTGGTGCTATGTAGGAGGAAAAGTGACAAAACATGCACTCCCAAAAATTTTAAGAATATCATATGAGGGAGAAATATCATATAAACACTCATATGGAGACAAATGTTTTTTAGTGAGTGATGAAAGAACACGATTGATAATGTATACAGCGGTGAGAATGGCTTCACCCAAAAATGTTCTGGACAAGAAGATGATATGAGCATGGATCAAAATGAATCCAGAATATGATGTTTACGTTCTGCTTGCCCATTTTGTTGAGATGTGTATGGACATGATCTTTGGGAGAGGGTAACTTGGGCTTTCAAAAAATATTGGAGTGTGGAGTCAAGATATTCTCTGACATTATCTGTGTGTAAGATTTCGATGGTCTTGGAAAACTGTGTTTTGACCATAGTCGCAAAATCAATGAAAATTTAAGGTAGTTCAGAGCGATGTTTCATGAGAAATATCCAAGTAAATCGAGAATAATCATCAATGAGTAAGATAAAATATTTGGACCCTCCTATTGTGGGTGTGAGAGAAGGTCCCCATACATCAAAGTGAATTAAATCAAACGGAGCAACATAAATAACATTGTTATTATTAAAAGATAAAATTGGTTGTTTTCCAAGGTGACATGAGACACAATGTAAAGACGACTGTTCGGTAACATAACCTATGGACCCATTAGAAATTAAAAGACGAAGTTTACTTAAAGAGACGTGATCAAGACGCATATGCCACAACTGAAGAGATATGATGTAGATACCGCACATAACTGGGAGACACGATTGGAAGGAAGACGCATGAAGGTAAGCTCAAACATACGTCCAACTCTATGATCTGTCCCAAGAATCTATCTCATCTGCGGATTCTGCACATGACAATCATTGGAAGAAAATATTAGTTCTAAACCAAGTTCACATAGTTGACCAACATATATAAAATTGAATGTAAGTTTCAGAATAATAAATGTGTCTGGTAATGTGAGTATATAGGTAGATATATGTCCAGACTGACTTACAGACATTTGTGTGCCATCTACAGTAAAAATCATAGAGACATTCGTGGTGGAAGAGATGAAGGAAAATAAAGGAGATTGAGAAGTCATGTGGTTGCAACAACCAAAATCAAAGTACCAAGGAAGATTACCTGAAACGACAGATAAGGTAGTAGAAGTACTGGAAGGTAGTGAAAGTATTTGTCTAAGGAGTGTTTCTAAGTTATCGGTGGATGTAGGCGTGACAATGACCTCAGAGGCAGCAACAACAACTGTAATTACTGTCTTGGAGGGCTTACTAGGTCTCGAGGGACGAGTGGGGCGCTACTCAATGGAATGATCAGACAGCTTGCAATAGCGATAATCCACCCTTGTAGGATAGTGGGAGGCAATATGACCATTTTTCTTGCATTTGTGACATTCAGTAAGACTGTATTCATTCAGAGTATGACCGGATTTGTTACAAGTACGATAAAAAATATTTCCACATTTGGAAAAATATTTGCCTGCAGCGGCAAGCACATCAATATGACCAGATTTATTGCAGGTACGGCAGAATTTATTTTCACCTCTGGAAAAATATTTGCTTGAGGCGGCAAGCACAACATCATCTCGAGATGACTTAAGTAAGCTTAGGCGAGTTTCATCATATAATAACCGAGAGACAAGAGTTTCCAATGTAATCAAAGGAGATTGATGTTGATGGACACTAAAAAGTGTACATTTAATAAAGAGAAAGTAATCATTTTACACTTGTAGTTTCATTAATCCTCTTAATTTAGTATATTTGTAAAATAATAATTAAATTTATGATTTATATATTTTTATTGTGATTTTTATTTATTATGTAGGTGAAATAATACTTTGGATGCATAACTAGAAAAATGGACGTGATATTTGGATTTTGGGGGCCAAAAACTTAAAAGAGCGTTCTAATAGTGTACAATTTCGGAAATTCCAACCTTGAGTAATTTTCGTATTATGGCCATAACTTTTTACTCCGATTGGATTGGGGTGATTTCAGTTTCTGATGAAATAAGACTCAAATATCTTCAACTTTATTGTTTACAAGATTTTCTAGTTCTGAGGTTTTCAATGACGAAATTTATGAAAAATCTAAAATATATTATATGTAATTCTTAAATATATATATATTAAATTAATTTATTTTGGTGGAGGGTTGTCATCCACCTTTCAGTGGATGGAGCCCTCCTTCACATGCAATTGCATAACAATTGTAATAATTTCTATGCAATTGCAAATTGAAAGAGATAGAGGTGCTCAACACCTCATTTTATCAGTCCGGGAGTCCATAGTTTTCTTGATTCAATATAATATACAGATGACCTTTATATAGACATTACAAAATGATTATATCGGGAATATTCCCATAAAATTATGTACACAATCAATCAACATAAATATAAATCAATCAACATTAATATATGAATAATCATATATGGTAAGTGCAATATATCATATCTTTGACAAGTTCAATTTTTTTATCTCTTACTTCGGCAGAGTTCGAGCTCGTTGCAAACCAAATAAACTGTTTGAAAATCACTCAGTGACAGCATAACATTTGCCAATTTGAATATAATAAAAATAAATAAATAAATAAACACAAATTAATCGTTCATTAACATTCTAATGTTGTTATCTGAATGCCTGCAGGGGATGATGTGAAGGTGGGAGTGGGGGATTATTGAATGCTGATGGTGCAAGAGGAAGAGTTCAACTTCAACATTCTGATGGTGTTGGCAGCGTATTCGAATCAAGCTGCACTTCTAGTATATCATGTATGTCTCCCATGTGTGGTTTGATGGTAAATAAATTAAAATTTGATTGTCAGAACTTGAATTTAAGTCCAAATCTGTATTTTTTTTTTTAAGAATTTGAGATAATAGATAATTTTACCTAATTCATTTAATCTCGGATCGAGTGATTTGACGGCAGAGTTTTAAAAAAAATATAATGGAAATAAAAATTTCTTAACAGAACTTGTCTAGTGGACGCCACATTTGGCTAAAGCGACCTAATTCTACTTTTTAGAGTTTAGTAATCAATTGTCTCATCCTCTCGAACGATATATACCTTTTCTTTGTTTGTGTTGGGGAGCAAAAATAATTTATGTTTAATAATGATCCTCCTGGGAATATTACTGGTACCGGAGAAAGTCCATATTAGAGAAATTTTAGCTAGACGTTTACAGGTTTATTAACTAGTTTGCTGTCTTCAAGGGGCGTGGTTTGGTAGTATAGAGTTTCGAGATCTCATATTGAGGTCCTGAGTTCAAATCCAAAGAGTGCGTTTCTTGTAAGAGTATGAGACAGCCGGAGATTTTGCATGTTCCCGGAAGAGGTGATTTATTTTATTTTTTACTTATTTTTAACTTAGTTTATAATTTATTTAATTAATTTAAATAGGTTTTTGAGAACAAACAATGAAAAATGATCATAAAATTTTTCAAGTGAGAAATTCTCATGTTATAAGAAAGATAATTGAAGAAATAATTTGATTCCAAAGCAAATTAAATTAGAAGATTTAAAAAATGAAGAAATCTGAAATATTACGGATTTAATTTAACTAAGTTGATAGGACTGAAACACAATAAAAAAAAATGCATGTGATGAAATTATAGGAGAGTCGGAGTAGTGGCCTCAAGCCACTTACCAACAACAACACAAATTGAGCACAGAGCCCAAACGAAGAGTCAGGTCAGGGAAGCCAATTGAAATTGCTTTCGGAGACGATTGATTGAAATAAGTCTGCCACTCACGAAAGTTACGAATTCGTCTTAGTTTTTGGGTTGTTTTTTTCTTTCATCATGAACTAATTTCTTGTTGTAGGAATGTAATGGAATTCAATATAAATTTTTATTGATTGAATTTCTTTATCATTAATTTGTGACTTTCTATTTGGATTATTTATCATTCTCTATACTTAATGCGTTATATTGTTTGATCACCAATATGATAGTTGTGATAAATCCTAAGGAACATGAAAAAAAAAAATTTTGTTTAACCTTGAGAATTGATAACTCGTGATCTTATTTTGTTGAATAGATTTCCGTGCAAGATAAGAATATACTTATAGGGCATGCGTAGCCATATTTTATAACTTGAACTTAATGAGTTTGACTTAAATTAATTATTATAAGAATATAGGTAATTGAACTGTGTTGAACGTTTCTATTTGACCATCGGAAGACGCTTGTAGATAACTTCGTGATCTTTATTAATAATTCATTATAATTGTTATAAGATTAATTTAAGAGAATATTTGTGGGGAAGTTATGATATTAGATTCTTCGTGTTTATTATTTGTTTTCCTTTTACTTTCATTAGTTAATAGTTTTCTCTTCATAAACACTAGTCTAAATAAAGTTAGGGTCGATAAAACTTTAGTATTAAACAGTAATAGCAATTCCTCATGAGATCATACGATACATGTACTTACGTGCTATACGAAACCGCAATCAATGAACATTTTGTATACTTTCAAAAAAAGTACATAAATCACAAATACTTGAATCCAATAACATGACAGAAAGATCACATTACACGAAAATGCCTAGTTGTTCTACCCTACCATTTCCAGCACCATTTTTCTACTTTGTACAGAGAATATCAAATCTTCCTATATCAAAAACTAAGCAATCTCTCACATAAATCACCTTACCAGCTCTTTAGATATCAGATACCGAAAAGTAAAGTTGTGCGGAATCCATTCAATGCTTTTGCAGGATTTACTCAATTGACATTTCCTAACACTTTTCCTCAGGGATTCTGGCAAAGACAGTTGGATCATCTCCACGATACCACCTGGACACAAACCTGAGTCCTTTGCATATGCCTCCACAATCTTTGGTAAAAGAATTTTCTGGTTTTTGTGTATACCAAAGGTGGCGCGGATATACTCTTCTTTTGCAGCTTCCAGCTCCTGATACACTCTCTTGGGTGTGTAGACACGAACCTGATAAAGAATTTAAGAGGTTCACAAATTTCCTTCAAAAAGTACAAACCTCATAGAATCCATCTCAAGTCAAGGCATTTAGAACTATGTTAAAATCTTTTGTCCAATTTCTTCTGTACATCAAGGACCACAAGCCAAAACTGAATACTTCCTCCAGAGTACTTTATGTATCAGTGGAAACAGTATCTGATTCAAAATAAGAACGGTTTTTCCTAGGTAACAATGACATGAGCAATTTGAATTATTTTTTCCGCATTCGAAATTAGTTTCAATTAATTTTCCAAGTTTAAAATATATTATTTACTTAGTTAACAAAATCTCATTAGTTTCCATATATTTGACCAGTATTCATTCCAAAAATAAAAAAGAAAACAAATCAAAGGTGGTCATGTACCGCAGGATCAGAATGGCTCCCTGAACAGAGTGCAAAGTGCAAAAGGGATTCTGGATTCTCAATTGCATATGCTCGCCGTTCATCTCCACTTTTGAATTTTCCTTTTGAAGAGAGGAACAAGCGTATCCACTACAAGCAGTCACAAAAGCTTCATCAGTCCCACTACAAACATGTAGTTAGATAAAGCTTGATAGTAACACCAAAAAAGAAGTTGATGAAGCTGTCTGATTCAAAACAAGAAGTCCTTGTGTCTACTGACAATATTCGATAGTTTTCAAGATGAATAGCCAAAATTTTGACCCATAATCTCTCAATAGCTCCCTGACTGGTTGCAGAATATTTATATAGCATGCATGACATAATGCTTATGCACAAGATTATTTATGTAGTCTCAAAAAACTGTTAGAATTGAAATTAGGGATTGATATACACCTGTCCAGGACGAGACATGCAGCATCCAAGAATAGAATTCTGTATTGAGTCTGCACTGAGAATGTGACCCCCGACGTTGTAAGCAGCCTGGATATTGCAGTTGCATAAGAAACTTATACACTGGAATGCAGTTTCTCCTTAAACATAATGCTATAACCTTCTTACCTTCAATAGAAGAAAGAGTCTCTTTATATTGCTTTGTGGAATCCCATAAGTCAAAAATGCCTATTGAAAAACGGACATATTTATATGACAACTCAAATCAGAAACACAACCACAAAAAGGAGACAAAAATATGTAAATTAATTTTTATGGAGTAGATCATTTACATGCATCACTAATGCATTATGTACGTTGATCCAGAATGCTAGCTTCTCCTCGTGTTTCAACTTCCTAGGATTGACAATTTCCAATCGGGAAATGAGAGACCTGTAGCAGAATAAACTTGCTAAGCATAATTAAAATTGCAATAAAAATAAAATTCAAATGAAAATATGTAAGCTTTGACAAACTTGAAATTTTGCAGAAGGTGTTCAACACCACCCAATTTCTGACTCTCTCTGTAGATCCATGGGATTTCAACCATTGTGCTGTATGGCCCACTGAATTCTTGAAGTCCCTTCACATGAAAAGGGTTATCCAACCGTACATCAAAAGATGAATTATTCTTAAACACGGGACTCCACATATGACACTGATCTTGTGGGGAAAATGCATTCATCAATGATAAGGATGAATTTGGTGATGAAAGGTCATTATGCGTCAATGGTGGGTCGGCAAGCTTGCAGTATATTGCTGACATGCACTTGACCATATCCTCAGAAAGCCTGTTAGGCGTCTCTGGAACATGATCAGAAATGCGAGTACCAAGGTGCTCAGCCAGACTGATCAAATTCGGTGCATTCTGGGCATACTGCAGAAAAGCCACCAAAGTCATATTCTAGAAAAAGATATACATTACACGCTAGATCATAGATGAGTGTTTTTTCTCCTAGTGTTTTGGACTTTTAAATGGATTGTCAATGATTGAACTCTATCACTGGAAGATGTGAGATATTGACCCATGGCCCATGAAAGGAAGAAGGCATAAAAGTGGAAATAATATAAAACTCTGAATGAAAGTGTTTGCACTAAGTTTACCTCCATCATGGACAATGGCTGGGAATGACAAGTCCATACAGCTCTACCCAGAGAATCTGCTGGAGGAGACAATCTATTGGGAAATACAGATTGTTGGGATAGTGAGGAGTGACGGCGGTGAACGCCAGAATCTAAAAGTTCATCGTCTCCTTCAACACAATATGATTCCTTCATCTGATTGTCAACTGACTGACAACCAGATTGAATTGTAGGGTTTTCACCTTTTAGTGTGATATCAGGTTCAGGAACTTCCATAAACCTCCCTCGCAAGGTAGCTAAAGGTGATTTTAATCTTTCTTCCTTGGTAGGAGATACAAAGGAAATCTGTTGATCAAATGCCTTCCGATACAGTGAGAGAAGATATTGTTCCAAATATACAACTTCCAACTCCAGCACTGCAATTTCTTTTATTATTTCTGTTGCCGGCTAGAGTTAAAATAGAGTATCAGAATGCAGCCACCAAGAAAATACAGGAAAAGGCAAAACGTGGTGAAAGATGCAACATAAAAGATCAATATATCATCTTTTGTGACTTAAATTATGTTAAAAATGCATGAAGATTTTTAGTACAGGTCTAGGCATTAAAATGTTATTGATACAATACATAATATGGTGCAATTGCAATTTAATTATTGGCTAGGAAATAATTTGATACTGGGAAATTAAATAATGAAGACTATTTTGTGGCCATACTCTCTTTAAGATCAACGAGGGTATAATAACGTAATGCAAAATGTTGTATAGACAAATGAGGCCCTACCACCTTGGCTGCTAAGGCTGACAAAGCCATAATGATAACAGAAAATAAAACTTATAAGCTGCCCCTACTTCTGTAAAACTAAATTAGGAGATACCTTGGGCATTGACATATTACTTGTATCACCATGGGAAGAAGTTCTATAGCCCAATGCTTTTTCCAAAGCATGGCTGACCTGAAATTGGTCTTGCAATCTTTTCTCAAGCTGTAGAATCTGCAAACAAGATATGAAAACATATTAATCAATAAAAATATGTGACTCTATATCTGGGGACTAAAAACAACACAATGCCTAGCTGAGCCATGATTAAGTTCAATATGGTCTTTGTGAATCTTCAAAACATGGATACAAGAATGAGAAGTTTAGTTCCAGACCTCCAGCTTCAAATTATTTTGGGCTTCTTTCTTCGGGGAATGTTTCTTCTTGGTTTTAGTAGAGTTCTCCAAGTGCCCTGTATCCTGATACCAGAAAGACATTTGAAAGTTGCATCAGCATTGTTTTCTAGAAGTATATTCCCTCAGGATAACTAGGGGCATATTCGTTCAGGATAACTTCCCAATAAGTGAACTACCATTAATCAGACAAGGAGTTTCAAATCAGCTGAGAAAAACCTTATAAATTTATTTCTAGGAAGTTGTCATGGGTCCTTTTTTATTCATCTAGTTTTTTAAAGACGAGGGTGATTTAATAAATGACAGTGAGTTTATAATTACAGAGTCAACTATAATTAAAACAACTGAATACATTAAAAAAAGAGAGTAGGTTTAACAAATCTGTAAAGAAGAAAATGATTAAAATGAGATCATTTTGGTAATTTTCTGGTTGGCAATGTGCTTGAGGTCTTTCTAAAAGATAAAAAAAAAAGAACAAAATAAAAGGTAGTCAAACGAACAATATCTTAATCAGATTATCAAGCTGTAAGTATCCTAACCTTCTTTAGAAAATGAACCTTTCCAATTTATTAAAGCAAAAGGAGGAAAAGTGAGTTATCTTACCAGCTTTCCACCTTGTGATGCTTCCTGGGAACTGCTTAAGTTAGCTTCATCAACTCTTTTCTTATCAGGAAAGCTGCCATGGCAAAATAACAGACACAGATACTCAATACATACAATTTCGACAAGACAAGTTTTAAACAAAGCCGTATCAATTCTTGGTTGCTTCATTAATCAAATAATTATCTGGCACTTCATTCCGAAGAAGAAGAAAACCAGTGGCGGTCATAATTACCTTCTGCCACTAAGAGTGGTCCACTTAGCTATCAAATTTTTTCCAAAACCCATCTCAGAATTGTTCTCAGTTACTTACAAAATACAACAGACGAAAATTCTTGGTAAGCAGATATAAATGTAGAAGGGAAAAAAAGGGAATTTTTGTATAAGAAATCACTGCACTTTAAGCAAATAACACATATTCAGCCATTTCTATGATTTAAAAGCATTCCACATTCTTCTTTTTCTTGAAGCTCCGATCTTGATCTGGACCACAAGCACTTTGTGAGTGACATGCACTTGGTAAGTGATGCCAAAACAATAGGGCTGAATAGGTATGTGGTGTCATGATTTTTACTTGTAAAACTCATAATAGAGTGAAATTTCCATTCAGCCAAATACAGAAAACAAGCAACATGTCCAAAAACTGGAACAAGAACAATTGCAGAGTAAGAAAGAGAATGAGCAGCTACCTCTTTGAACGATTGTGTCTTGGATTCACCCTCAGTCCCAGCATTTTATTGTCTGTACTCCCTTCAAACCACATCTCTAACAACTAACCATTTGAAAAGGAAAAAAAAAAACTTTTAGTAAAACAGAAGCACTTCCAGGAAACAAATAAACAAAAACAAGTAAGAGTGTTACCGCTTACCTTTTACTCCAGGACAAAACCAGCGAGTATCAAGCTGGGATTTTAGAGGGACAAACAAGTGTAGTAGCTTAGAAGAGCAAATGGGGTTAACAGAGAGGACTAATTAACTTTGTCTTCTTGCTTTTGAGTTTTGAGCAAACAAGGAAGTTCTAGGAAGTGCCCAGGAAGTAATAATCATCTGCAGCTTACATAAGAGTATGAACAAAACATTGCAGAACTGAGAATACTTGCATAAAAGATTAAAAAAAATACTACCATATATGGCTACAGAAGAATAGACTTTTTGGCTTTTGACCAGTGAGAGCCTTGTTTGTGAAATGACTCTCTCTACATATCTGTTCGCCTTTGTAATGAGGAGATAGTCTTTATGCATTAAAATAAGTTAATGGAAGAAGAAAGTTTACAAAAGAGTCAAGCTAGCAGTTGAGTGGTGAGCAAGACCCTTTTGATGTCAAAATGTCCAAAACTAAACAAATTTCAGTCGACCCGTCTAAGCATATTAGAGGCGACCCTGAATTTTCAAGAAACCAGATGAATTTATAAAGTGTATGACCCTTTATGAATAAAAAAAATAGATTTTTAATTTCTTAATTATAATGAATATTAACTTATTTTAGACTCTAGCTAGATTCCTAATTTTAACTTAAATTTAAGAGGTCCAACTGATAACTTGTATAAGTTGTCCCTTTAGTCACTCCCAAAGAAGCAGACAAATAGAGAGGAAGATAGAAGATGCAAGACAAATTAGAGTGAAAAAGATTATAATATTCATTAATATTGCCAATGTTCTACATTCTTTTCTCTTGGTTGGGAAGCAAGTGGGGAGTTGGTGACCGATCCTCCACCCCTTGTCCTTATACTGTTATTGCACATTATGTGTAGTATCCTACCAATTACCAAGCATCTGTTTTTGGTTTCTTTCATTTTGTTTTATTGCTCAATTCATCAGATGACATTTGGGGTTTGCTTTGTTATTGTTCTGGTAGTTAAGGTGCATTTCAAGAATTTATATCAAGTACGTAGGAATAGACTGATATATTATGTGAACCATTAGCTAGCCTTCGAGCAAGTCCATACAAATATAACGTAATATAAGCATTAATCAAGAAAGAATATGGATGTGTTACTGTTACATACAAATGTAAGTTGCTACCAGCTATTTAGGAAAGACAGAAAAGCTCAAAAGAGATGAAAGTTGAGATTAGGAAACGTTGGATGCTTGTAAAAGAAATGAGGTTTTGTGGGGTTGTATTTGTCTAATCTATTTTCAGAAATTAGGGCTTTAGGCAAAGGCAGCGGTAGATGCCCAAATATTGTCTTGGAGTATCCAAGTAAATAACTTTTGTCACAGAATCCCTCCAATAAAATATTGCCTTGCAAAAGAAAAGAGCATTTTTCAAAGGGAGAGACTTTGATTACTGAAATCTTTTTATCAACAATTCTTTAATCAATGACCTTTTATATTGATTATTGAAATGTTGAAAAACCCAAAAGCCTTGTCTAAATAGATTTGGATCTGATATGAGATTTGTGGTGATATTTTTTTTTTTTTTAATTTTTTTTTACCATAAGCATTCATTGTCATTAATGTATTTATGATAGAAGGTTATAAAAAATTTAACACAACTCAACTTAATATTAGATCTAAATTTAGTCTAAATACTCAAGTTCACTCTTTATACAGACTTAACAAAATATTAAGTGATGATAAGATGAATTAGTACTCGTTTGGGAGTGCTTACAATCATATCAAAAATATTTTATAGAGATTAAAATTATTTGAGATCATTTAATAATATATTCAAAAATAATAATTAAGTAATACTCTCAAACTGAAAATAATCTGTGCATTTAACTTCGTATAGGAATCATGGATGAATTTTAATTTTGTTGCTGCTAAGTGATTCTTCTTTCTTCGTTTGCCTGTTATGGATTGGAGAGGAAGCAAGATTGGCCTTTTGGACTCATCTGATAATTTAAATCTGATTGCAAGAAGTTGAAATTTCTCGTCCCAATAAATAAAGAAATGAAACTTTTCTATTTTATCTTATTATCAAGATTTTACACACATCAGGTTGGATCAGTTTCTCAACGCCAAAATTGCAAGAATATCGAGGAAAATATGTATCCTGTTCAGTTTTTTAGATCAAACTGACAGACATGCTTCGTGGATTTATGAAATTATATATGGAAATGAGTTGTAATTAATTACATTCTTTAATTGTGGATTACAAAAATAACATCCCCCATTACAATGATCAAATAACACATAGTTCCATGGTGCTGAGATTTTCCTTGAAAAAGTTGTCAGTTTTATAAACACAAGATTAGGTTAGATACCCATGTGTCTGCATAAATTTTAAATCAGAAAAAACAGCTACACGCCTACATTTAATAATTTTAAAAAACTTTCTGGACAGTTAAACGATTCCAGGAGGATTCCATGGGGCTCTGACATGTTGATCACTAATGAAAAATAAAAAAAATAAAAAAATAAAAAATAAAAAATTAATATGCAGAATAACTAATTCAAGAAAGGGTTAAAAATCAAGCCAAGCTAAAGACAAGCTTGAGGGTTTCCTAATGGCTGCATGCTGTTGCAGTTCTCAAGAAACCATGCACAGCATTCAAATGAGATTGTAAGTGAAGACAAATTAGAAGTGAATATGAACAATCTGTGAATTTTAATGGAAGCTTGTAAGACTGAATCCAGTTTGGAAGGAAGCAGTTTGATTTTTTTTGTTTGCTTTTACTATTATAATGTAGTCGTTTGTTTTTATAGAAAAGAGAACTTATATTTAGACATAATGCATTATTTAACTGATCAAATTGTTTGTAATTGATAGCTATTGTATATAAATTTATCATAAACACAAATATCTCTTGCGAGTCTTTTGGACTATTGATACATATTGGAATTGGAGTTTGAAAACTGCATGACAGTAAGTTTTCAAATAATTTATCCAAAGTTTTCAAATAATTTAACCAATATGCTTTGCTTTGCTAAAGAAGATAGGGACAGTGATTCAAATAATTAAAATTGTAATTAATTAAAATGCCTAAAACACTTGAGTTGTTCAAATTGTGAATCAGATGTATGCTAAATATATGCATGCTGAAGCATATGAAACCTACACACGAATGGTGGACTAAAAAAAAAAAAAAACACTCACAAAATACAACAAACCATTTTCCTTTGTGGCTATGGTGATTGCTGAGCAATTGGGAAAGGGGTAATGGGTGTGTTACAAGGTTAATTTTGTAATTTAACTTTGTTTATGGGGGATACCAAAAATGGGACAACAAAAAGCGAACTTTCCAAAAACATTTGGACAAGCGAGTCAATGCCAATCATATCTAGCAAAAGGCATCTCTCTTTCTCCAATATTTGTCCCCACTGACCCATCTCATTTTCTCTGTGTGTGTCATCAATGGAGATGCATGCTCCAAAGTCCAAAAGCAAATAGCTGCATCCGTTGTTAAAAGGTTGATTAGCCTGAGGCTTCAGACTAATTGATTGGATTATCATTTCTGATTAATAAGCAAATGCTTTGACAATTATCATTTTTTTAAACATGGAGTCATTGACACATTTACTAAGATTGAATTTTGTCACATTAATTTACAGGGATTTGCTCTCAACATATACCCCGAAAACTATAACAGAAATATGTATTCACATGCCACCCCGTCAAGTAAGTTAGGTATGTTTGTATCTACCATAAAAATACATTAAAAAGCATTGATAAGATGCTCAAATCTATTGTTAAGGAATATTATTATGGAAATAATATTAAGGAAATAATATCCATATATTATGAAATCAATCTCCAAAATAGAATCTCCAGTACCTTTAGAATTCCTAATACCTTTTAGATAATTTTAGGATTTCTTTTTTATTTTATTTTTCTATGTAACCTATATAAATGTCTCTACCATTGTAAATTTATATAGTGTGAATTCAAGATCTTCTTTCATTATCTAACATGGTATCAGACACCAGGTTATGACTTTTCTAGTTTCACTCTCTCTGTTCTCATCGGCGCGTGGGGATCACGGCCACTATCGGCAAGTGAACTTCACGCGCAACCCCTTCATGAGTGCTTCACCCGTCATGCGTCACTCCTTCACAAGTGTGCTATGCACCGGCTCCTTTCGGGTTTTGGCTCTCTCTCAGATTTCCGCGCTCCTTTCGGGATTTCGCTCCCTCTTAGGTTTCAGCTCTCTCTCTCAAGCTTCAGCAACCTATTGAGATTTCGTTCCGTCTCCGATTTCGAATCTCTGTCAGGCTTCATCTCTTTGTTGGCCTTCGGCTCTCTGTTGGGATTTCGTTCCCTCTTAGGCTTTGGATTTTGTCGAGCATCAGCTCTTTGTCGGGATTTCGCTCCCTCTCTGGCTTCAGTTCTCTCGGGCTTCGGTTATCTTAGGCTTCGACACCTTCTTGAGCTTCGAATCCCCCTTCGGGCTTTGTAGGTTAAAGCTCCCCATTGGGCTTCGGCTCCCCCTTCGGGCTTCGTAGGTTAAAGCTCCCTCTTGGGCTTCGTAGGTTAAAGCTGTTGGGGCAGTTGTGGAACCTAGAGTCGGATCGATGCTCCGCGCAGCGGAAATAGGTCTAACTCATGGATATCAAGCATTGGTGTAATTTTAAATTATTTAATGAAATACTATATTCCATTACAAGTGTATAAGAAAAGACCAGGACTGAATCGGAGTCCGGAAGCTCAAGAACGAGCGAAAACAAAAACAACACGTGTCAAGGGCGTGACGCGCGTGCATTACACGCACTATAGTGCGCGCCCAGGTCTGAAACTCTGATTTTTTCTTAATTGTACATTCTTTTCCTTCAGTTCACTTTCCAGTGAGCTGAAGGAATTAGGGTCTAATACCCTAATTTCTTCCGGTCTTCCCTAAACACTTCAAAAAAACCCAAAATTAATTTTTAATTTCAAAATCAACATGAACACATGTTATAGAATAAAAATCAAGTTTTTCAAAATATCAAATATTTTTACAAAAACATAAATTTATTCTAAATACGCACTTGCGTAAATTTTGAATCCAATACAAACAACAAATTAGAATCCCAATAAGAAATGTCTCGTGAATAATTCTAGGTCACCCAAAGGTGGTCAAGTGATTCTAGAATGGTAGCCATAGCTGATCGGCGTGATCACACACGTATAACGCAAGAACATATATCGTTCAAGTAGTATAAAATGTATCGATCCCACAAGGACTTAATACCTAATCTATTAATTTATGAAGTCAAAAGTTTACAACTATCTAATATATTTTTTATTTGATTGGATGACGACTTTAAACTAAAACAAGTAAATAAAATAGCGCGAAAGTGAATTAAAGGTAAAATCAATATTATTAAACTATCTAGGGTTGTGAATCCTTCCAATATTTTTTAAAGATGAAGTGGTTATCTCATGTTTGTGTAATATATCGGTTTATTAACCTGGAATACGAAATTATGCAAAAGCTTATGTCGATGGTCAGATACAAATACCCAGTATAACTCAATTAATCATATGTCTATGTTAACTAAGTTACCTGAATTCATTAAGATTAAGTTCCAATTGTGGCTACCCCCGCCCGACATGTATATGTATATCCTGGAAGGAAATCTATTAAGGGGTATCCAATCCTTAAGGGAGATCGTGGGCTATTAAGTCTAAGGCTGAAACCTAAAATTCCTTTGTCAAGTTTATTTTAAGTTTACCAAATCAATCTTATTAATGGCCAGTTAACAAGAAGCATTAAGCTTAAGACTTAATAAATAAACATTTATATTACCTAAACTATAAAATAACCCCTTATAAACCGGTGATATTGGAATTCATCACAACCCCAGATAACGAGTTTAGTTACGACAAATATCTAAGGCTAGTAAAAGCTTAAATAAAGTAAGTGACATAAAGTAAATACTGGAAATTAAAAACGTAAATAAAACAATAAAGAAAATACTGGGGGTTAGAGGATCCACTTTTATTACTTCTATTTTAGATATCTCCCTTATTATAATATATATTAACTTTGCATGACATTATCAACCGACCATAAAGGCGGTATCCTAATTAAGTCAAATTTATGATTAATTCCAACCGACCATAAAAGCGGTATCCAATTTAGTCAGGTTAAAATCAATTTAATTAAGTCCAACCGACCATAAATGCGGTATCTCATTAAGTCAGGTTTTAAATAGTTTATATATTATAATTAAGGGAGATTAATCTAAATATTAGTAATAAAAGTTTTACCTTTAACCCCAGCAAGGGGGAGTTACCTCCTCATACTGAAAAAAAAATAAAGACTGAAAAGTAAAATAAAGAAAGTACTATTGCAAAAAATAAATAAAATTAAATACAGAAAACTGTAAATAAACAAACAAGACACAATCTTCTTAGTATTATTAAGGAATTCCCCAGAAGAAGGTATGAATTGGAATTCTAAAATCGGCCTCAATTTATAGGCAAAGTTTGGCCTCACGCGTCGCCACGCGTGGAACATTGCGCGTCGCGACGCGCCGTTGATTAAACGCGATCGTGACACGTGGCGTTGGCATCGTCGGCATATGAATTATTGGTTTGGCGTCGCGACTACAAATGCTTGAGCGTCGCGACGCTGACTTCATCATGACGTTGGCAATGATGTGTTTCAATGATGAGTGTCGGAAGCATGTGATGGTGACACGTGTCTGACGCACGTTAGCAAGATTGCTGTGATGCAGACGCATGTTAGCAAGTCTACTGTGATTGTGACATGTGTCTAGTGCACGTTAGTGGTGCA